>JBBPCZ010042105.1:0-13256 GCA_037974445.1 Brycinus macrolepidotus
TTGTTGCACTGAGCATGTATATGACAAAAGAATTTCCCTCGGGATAAATAAAGTTCTTTCTTATCTTATCTTATCTATATCACTGTGTTCATTAAAACAATGTACTTCTTACCAACAGCCTTGCTTTGCTTACAAGAGGTTATAAAAGAAAGATTTTGTTTCACAATGAGAATAATATTGGATCTATCTAGAGCTCAGATATGAGAGACTCAATTAAGAAATGACATAAAGTGGGATTTTACACACATCAGTGTCACCATGGTTCACCACCCAAAAATATCCAGCCAAGAGTGACTCTGTGGTCAGAAATGTGATGAAGGGCCAGTGGACACAAACTATGTTGTAACTGTACCCCAGCAAGATGGCCAGAAAGGGTATGAGTTAAGCATTAAAAAATATGTCTCCTAACTAGACAGCAGATACATCTCTACATTTGGAGCCTATGCAAGTAAAAAAGACATTTCTCTCTTGTCGCGGATTTTCACATCAAGCTCGTGCATTTTTCTGAACAAGAGATGTTCTGAACAACGTGCTCTGAATGCTATCACGATTCAAGTTTTTTTTTTTTTTTTTTACAAGGCTTTTTTTTTTTTTGACAGTTTTTTCATCTTCAGACTAATGCTTTTAATTCCGCCTTATCTATTTCAGTCAGCATCTCCTGCTAAAAGATGACCTTAATCCCTTTCAGTGTTTCAACAAAGAACAGGCTGAAACCTGTGAAGGCCAACTGGATGATGGACAGCACACTGTGATATTAAAGCAAAAAAAATTACAATTAGATTAGCAAATGTGTGCATATCTTAAAAAAACAATAAATCTATACTTTGATAGAATGAAGATTATGTGCAATATATTAGGAAATCCTTCAGCATAGTGTTAGAAATGAACAGGCACAATATTATGAATGCATGGATTTTAGAAGCTGATATATTTGGCTCTAAATAAGGAGAAAAGCTCATTTTAAGGGAGTTCCAAAAATAGAGCTCTGAACTAGATTACCCAGTGAGAACTTGAAAAACATGCACCATTTGTGTGAATGTTCTCATTAGAAAATAGACATTCACAGGTCAGTTATAATATTAACTTCACTGACAAGTAAAGTGAATAACTTATTTATCTCATTACAGTGGGACCTGTCAAGGGGTGGGATATATTAGGCAGCAAGTGAATAGTCAGTAATTGAAGCTGAAAGCAAGAAAAATGGGCAAGCGTAACGGTCGAGTGACTTTGACAAGGGTCAAATTGTGATGGGTAGTCCGCGGGGCTGGAGCATCTCCATAAAGGCAGGTCTTGTGGGGTGTTACTGGTATGCAGTGCTTAGAACCAAAAGTGGTCCAACTGAGAACTGATGACAGGGTCATGGACAGCCAAAGCTGGTGTGTTTAGGGAGTGAAGACTAGCTCACAGCTATCCTACAGAAGAGCTACCGTAGCATGAATTGCAGAAAAAGTTAATGCTGGTAATGAAAGGTGTCAGAACACACAGTGCATCACAGCTTGCAGTGTATGGAGCTGCATAAAACCAGACCAGACAGAGAGCCCATGCTGGCCCTGTCCACTACCAACAGTAATGGATAAAGGTGGCCTGGTCTGATGAATCACTTTTATGCTTGCATCATGTGGATGGCCGAGGGCAAGTGTGTGACGCTTACCTGGGGAAGAGGTAGTATGCATTATGGGAAGGAGGCAAGCCGTCAGAATCAGGGTGATACTCTGGGCAATGTTCTGCTGGGAAACCTTGGATCCTGGCATTCATGTGGATGTTACTTTTACACATACCACCTACCTAAACATTGCTGCAGAGCAAAAACACTCCTTCGTGGCAACGGTGTTCCTTAATGGCAGTGGATTCTTTCAGCAGAATAATGCTCCCTGCCACACTACAAACATTGTTCAGGAATGGTTTGAGCAACATAGAGTTGGACAAATGACTTGGTCACATTCCCCACTTCTCAGTCTGATCGGGCATCTGTGGGATGTGCTGGACAAGCTAGTCTGATCCATCTCACAACTTACAGGATTTAAAGGATCTACTGCTAAAATCTTGGTGCAGAATAGCACAGCATACCTTCAGAGGTCTTGTGGCTGATTGATGTGTTCTAGTTAGATTCTATGATTTTACCAGAAACTAGCTCTCAGTGATACATAGCATAACATGTGCATGTGAAGATAAGTTACTGAATTTTGGAAAAAACAGTTACTCTCCTGATACGGCCTCCAGTGTGGTGGGCCCACTTGTCCTCATGGTAGAAAGACTACTGGTCTTGTAATGGATTTCACACTTAAAATGACCCTGCTAGACACCCTGTATTGTCCATCTGAAATGTCTCACAGGTGAATGAAATCACTTTTTGCATCTTGGCTCTTCTCAGCGTTTCTTCCTTATGTGTCCTCGGGTGTTTTTCCAGACACTGTGATCTTTGGGGATGTTCATTAAGTGGCTTCACCAGTGTGAATTTAATGCTACACCTGCACCAGCCTGACAACAAATATAAAGACGTATATTTAGTATATGTGTTAAAATATGTGATATTACATATTCTATTTTAAAGTACGCTTAACTCTACATCTGCACAAACACATCTAGTCCTTCTTCTTCAGTGGGTATTCTGTTACACGCTCATTAAATTAAACTGAATTTACGGCTAGAATTGATTTACTCCGGTCATCCCTCTTTTGCACATGGTCTATGGTAACCCAGCTATGATTAATCAACTATGCTCAACACGAGGAAAAAAATATGTTTTTGGGCAAATGATCCCTTTAAAATATAATAGCATTATTGTCAAATAAATCATTTAAAATATAATGGCATTATTATAACACAGTTATGCTGCTTTTATTACTAACAACCTTTCTAATGATTTTACTAATTATCTCTCCAGTGCTGGAAGGCCTCCACATCTCCATAAGTAATAAATGAATAAATTCCTCTACACTAATTGTGGTTCCTAGAGACTTGTTGTTCAGAGTAGGCTGGAGGTCAAAGGAGAAAACGTTCACGTTGCGGGAATGATTATGCTTTTATTAGCCTCAATAAATGTGCACTAACCACGAGAAGCCAATTACATTTGATTATAACAAGAACATTGTCAATTACCACGATTACAAACATAAAATTACCTCATTTCTTCTGTCTTAACAAGGTCAACAAGGTAACTCTTTACCTGCCACCTTTACCTGAAAAATAAACTGCTGCTCTGTCAGTTAGGTACACTTATTTTCAACACTTCTTCCAAAAAATAAATTCATATGTCTTTGTGAGGTCTTCATGGCTTGTGCTTTTCAACATTAAAAACCCTGACGTTCAAAATGACTAATACTACACTTAATCTACACCAACTGACCACCTGATCGCACAAACTGTACAGTGCAAAGCAGGACAAACGAAAAATAGTTTAGAGCAGGACATGTGAAAAATGACAAAAAATGGAATCGTAAAGCTCTAGTATGACATAAAATCAAATTGTACTCAAAATACAGTCATGTCCAAAGTTAGCTTCATTGTTTTTTTTACTGGAGCTTAATCTTGTTCCTTGTATTGGACATCGATTTAAAGCTGGAAAATCAACCATGATGAACCTGGTCATCACGGCTAGTTATGACTACGATTAGCTATGAGACTGATGGCTAACAAGTAACAAAAGCTTACTCAGAATCAATAAGCCTAAATGATCATACTCTTTCCTCAAACTGCACCAGGTTCAGTAATGTCAAATAGACTTATGTGGTTTCTGACACTGTGTGACACACTATTTTCTACAAAACCATATCTAAGAAATTCTGGCACATAGCTAAAAACATTAGCAACCATCTTGAGGCCTGAATCTTGTTCATTATTTAGTCAATGTTTTAGAGATAACATTATGTCATACAGCATCAAAAACCACATCAATTTGAGATGAATTGAGGATTTGATATTTTCGGAGGCAAGAGTGTGATGATTTAGGCATGCACACTGCTAACCTTAATGCTAGATGCTTCCATTCCTTTGTAACCTACATTACACAGCCCTAGTGTTAAAACTTAAATAACAGGTGTCGCACATTAAGTGTGCCTTGGCTGATGGACTACTACTGAGGTAATGAGGGAACTGTGTGAATTAGATTTTCCATCTAAGCTCTACAACCTGGTTGGTCATTCTCGGGTCATTGGGCTGTTAGGGGATTCACTAGAAGGCAGTTCCTAATTATACTGGAAATGTATTTTCAATTCCAGCCAAGAAAAGGATTGCAGGTGGTACAATCACTGAGAAAAGAAGGCTATTTACAGGTCAGGTCTATATCTCTATAATATAAGAAAACTGCATTTAATCATCTCCCACCAGCACTGCTAATATCATCTGTTAAATAAGAGGAGAAGCTGAATGAAATGAAAGAGCGTTTACAAAGGATCTTTTAAGGCAAAAGATACAGAAAAATCCCTCTGGCATCAGCACATCATAGTTCTGGGACAAGACTCAAGGATATTTGTGACAGTGAGCAACACAATAATGTGATGATAAAAAAAAGTAGTACAAAGAACAAGGAACATGTTCAAGTACAAGGAACATGTTCAAACATTTGTAATATTATTGAAACATACACATCAAATAATACAATAATAACAAACATATTAAAGGAATGTTTCTTCGATTTTCCACATACCCCAAAAGTAGCCCATCAACCAAGACATGATGTCCAAATAGCTAAAATACTAATTTTACTGACAAACATTATAAGTCAATAGTCACTCTACTTGTTTCTGTAAAAATAGCCCCAAATTTTCCCTCAACTCACTTAAAACACATCCAGCCCTTCATGAAGGAGGTACAAACTTGTGATTAGGGGCTCAGTTTGACTTACTGCAAGCTATACATATGAACAAAAATTCACTGTCTGGCCAGAAGCCTCTTTGGACCCCAACTATGTCTAGGATAAGTTGACAATTTTAATTTTTTTTTGCCAAACCATTCCTTTAAACACAGCCACCAACGGAAACAGAACATCTTTTCATAAATGCACAGTTTAGAATACACACAGAAAATGGCATGCAGAGTATATACACAAATATACAAAAATACACATGTTTTCACATTGGTTCAAGACCTCAAAGTCAAGTCAAAGTCAAAAAATATGGCCAGTAACACATAATGAATAATATATTCAAGTGGTAACAAGGTAGTGTTGTACAAACAATTTATCACTGTACATACTGTTCCGCAAAATATTCTCTCTTTGAATAGAAATAATGATTTGCATTGAGCTAAATCCCATCCCAAAAGTTCATTTCTCGTTTTCTGTTCCTCAACACAAAACCTTTGTGTTGCCATTTGTGTCTTTATATCCAACATGATGTCATGTTGCAAGATTAAAGAGAGAGCTCTTACCATCTCTTCACAAAGTTAAAAGGAATACTTAAACATTACCTCATTAAAAGGGTCTCCAAAGAATCTAGAAGCAAAATTGCCATCATAACGCCTGTCCTACGCCCAAGGCTCACACGGATGGCCAAAAAGGCTTCTTTGAAGCAGCTCCACCAGCCCACACAGTGCCAATGAGATTCATCATCCCTCAAGTGTGAAACACGGCAGGTTGATCTCGCTCAGTCTAGACAGTCTGACCTTCTGACAAACCTGTTTTGGGGTTTTTACTTGAGTAACCATCACACATCTCGCCAAGATTCTGATTAATTAGTGTAATTTTTCAGCATTAGTGGTGTTATTTCAAACTATTTCGGCCCTGCATGGAAGGATCTTTTATTTCTGGACATTAGTCAGCTGAATCTCAACCTGGAAGTAGATCAAAGAGCCACTGGAAGTGTGCTTGTTTATGGGAAAGCAAATTACATGATGTGGGATGCATGATGTTCTTTGATTAGCGCAGGAGTGTGATTTGCAAAAATAAACTCTAATAATGCAACAGCATGTCTCTAGTGCTGCCAAAATATCTAATTCTATGACACACTTCTATAACGATCTATAATGCTTTTCCTAATATATTGAAACCTTATAGTAATTTTGCCACAATATCCTTTATTTATAGGAATCTCGTGGATTCCTGTAGTATCACCACAGATTTTTTACAAGTGATCTTTTCATGAACACCCCACCCGCTTTTATTCTGAATGAAGCAAAATAACCAAGATATACTTGGTGATCACAGTCTGTCTCTTCATTTTTGCACTGAAGTTAAGAGAATAAAAGAGCAAACGAGTTAAGAGACTAAACAAGCTAACGAGTAATGGAATAAAACCACTTTAACAAGTGTCTTTGAGTTTACTTAGCAACGACACAGTTTGAGGCAAGTGATTATGTACGCATGCAGGTGGTATGGCGCCAATTAGAGGGGTATATTAGATACACTGGACTCAGCTCCAGTACAAAACTAAATAAGGAAACGTCTGAGAGCAAAGGTGTCCTGGCTGACTGACTACAGCGGAGGTAAAGAGAAAGACGAGCACAAGCCAAAATGGAATTTAGAGAGAAAAGTCTGTAGTGTTTGTCCCTCCGGATAAAAACGGCTTTGCTTTAGATCATTCCTTGTTATTACTTTTGGGAGGCTCTTGGGATTTGTCTTCCTCTGCATTTTTATTATAAGAATCTAAAACTTTTTTCTTGTTGCCTGTGCCTGAGTTTTTTTTATCAAGTTTGTCTGAAGGTCTGGGTTTTTTCTCATGCATCACTAACATTTCAGTAAGCTATTTAAAAATGAAAGTGCATGTGGATAGTGATAGTCTCCAATCAGAAATTGTTGTGCTATGAAAAAAGAATGATTCATTCCCTGTTGCATAACTCTGGGCTATGTTCACATTACAAGTGAACTAGAAGTGGCTCAAATCAGATTTTTGCCCAATTGTGACATTAATCTGCTCTTTTTCAATCAGTCTTGAAACACTTAAACCACTATTCTGATTTTAATGAGAATGGTCCGATCAGAACGTCTCCTTTTTTTTACGACTGTCGGTGTCATGAGTCATTGGGGATCGACATAACAGCAATTCCTTGGTACTGAGAAATAGGTTTATAATGTAAATGTAGACTAAAGGCCATATTTTCCTTCTACTGCATTAAATGAAACCTAATATGACACCTCGGAAATCAGTGGTAGGTCACATGGCTTGAAATTTTGACAGAGCAAGGCAGCCAATATACAGTTGTAATGGTTGGATACCTGAGTTACTACTACTGTTCTTTTTTCACCTCGTATCTTTTAGCAAACAGTTTGTAAGAGTGGTTGGCTGATACCAAACATGATAAATTAATTAAACAATGCTTAAGTTCATTAAAGTCATATAAGTAGAGTGTAACATTAACTTGAGCTTGATGTTTGTCAGAGCTCTCATTGCTACTCTTCCTATGTGGTGTAGCTGCACTTTGTACTATTTTGCTATGCAATGCTATGTGCCCGGTTTATACTACTAATTCCAACTCATAGTATAAAAGAAAATAAAACACAGGATGGTCTTCTGAATGGGTGAATCACCCAAGCCAACTACGTATATTAAGTAAATAAATAATAATAATGTTAGCATGTGTTGTATGTAACTTTGATCATTATTTCATGGTCATGTTTTATGGATGTCGAACACAAGCTGTAAATACTTGCATGCACGTTTTACCATGCCAGCCAAAGCTTCTCCAGCCAGTATCGATTTCTAGTTGAAGTGTCTGACGTAGAGCTCAGTGTCTGACACAGAATCCATTGTGGGTCCAGGCAGAGGTCAAAGAGCACTTGTAGGCCATCTCAGAGGAACCAGGTGAGCTGACAGGTGGATGGTGCAACGTGAGAATCAAAAAATTCAGCTCATGATTGAAGTCAGACAGTGTCAAAGACAGCTCACCCAGAGCAAAAGAAAAGATCTACCAGAAGGCAGGGGGTCTCCAGCCTTCATAAAAAGGTTGGAGTTGGAATAGTTCTGCTCTGAACACCAAAGTAAAAGAATGTGAAATTTCAAAGGTTGAATAAAGCACATGAAGGTCAGAAACAGAAAAGGAACCTTGTTTATAGCCTGTGAATTTCACAGTAGACTGTCCTTCAACAGTTGCGAAACTATGTAAAAGGCGAAAAAGGCAAAGGCTTTCAACCCTGCACTAGAAACTCAGGTAAAGTGGATTAAAAAGCAGTGAAAGCTCAGATGCACTGCTGGAGCAAGCTGTCGCAAATGTCACTGTAGCACTTTCTTTTCTTTTTCTTCATAAAGAAATTTTACCAAAGTACATGTGCAGTCACACAGTTATTGTACATTCACAGTAATTGTAGATTCCTCGTCTTGGATGTGTAGTTGTCCCATCAGCAAAAGCTTGTGCTTTTATGCATCTCTGTTCGTCTGGTGATGAAAGACAAAAGCAAATTACCACTGACTGAACCAACAAATAAAGCAAGGCTCTTCACTGTAATTCTGTTCAAAGTCTAACCGGTTGCTATATGGCTGTAGTTTCTCCATCTAGAGCACTTGGCAAAGTTGAATTGTCTAAAGCTTACTTGTCCAGTGGTTTGGCGTCTTAAAAAAACTAAAAATAAATAAATAAAACAAGGCCCTGCAGTGTCATTAATGCAAAGTACCACACTACCATAGTGCTTTTTTGGCTTACTTTACTAGCTAGGTTATCATAGCTACATAAATGTTCATTACACAGCTACATTTCTGTGTACTGTCCCATTAACTCTGTAACAAGATTTATTTATTCCACTCTAGATTAAGTACATAGCTGATTGCGTTAGGATGGATGTTTTGATTCCCATCCATCCTTGGTTAATGGGCAATTTTAGATGAGCTGACGTGCCATGCCCCCAAAATATACACCAATTACACCTTTAGAATTCAGTCCTTACAAGCCAGAGTCAGTCAAGTGGTCACTTGATACCCAGCAATGCAGATTCACCTGAAGTGTATTTGATATTTTGGAGGCATTGTGCATCAATTCTGCTGCAAGTTACAATTACCTATAAAAGTCATCTCTGAGACTCTACACAATTAAAGGGCCCATATCATGAAAAAACAAATTTTCCTCACTTTTTTGGAGTTAAAGAGCTTCATATGGTACATAATTTTTTTCCATACTGTCTTTGCACTCCATTCTGTTTTTATATTATGACAAAATATGAAGACAAAACAAACTAAGAAAAACAGTCCATTTTAAAATTTTGGCGATGTCACAAAAATCTATGCACTTACATATTCAGCCTACAACAGTTCAGCCTCACCCATGAAGCACAAACAACAAGACAGCCAATCACAATAGAGCTCATTTACATATATCAGTCTTAAAAAGCCCAATAACAAAAAGCAGTCTGCTGAATTCTAAGGGATAAAGAGTGGTTGAAAATGGTCATGTAAAAATAAATTATGACTGTTTTTGGTGCATAAAACCACACAAACTGCAAAAATGGATCTCAGGGAACAAAAATAAAATGTAAAAAAAATATACAATATGGGCCCTTTAAGTTTATATGTCTCTTTGTAGAAGTATGCATCTGCTTTCACAAGCCAGGCGCACACTGTCAGCTAACCGCCACTATTGGCTCCACTGAGAGGATATCAGTCTTCCCTGACTGGCCGAGAGAAGTGGACCGGAGAGCATGGCTTTCTTTGGGATTGGACTGCTGTGAGGACGCTTGGCTTTCAGGCCAGGCCGCTCGGTGAACCCCATCCCGGGGGGGCACCAATGGATGTGGGTTGTCACCTTGGCTACTGATACCCCTCCCCTGGCCCCGGCCATTTCTACACATGCTCAGTAGGTAAGTGAGCTCAGCCCTGAAGCCCTGGTTGAGCCAGCAGTAGATGAAGGGGTTGTAGCAGGTGGAGCTCATGGCCAGCCAGTGGAAGGTGAAGTAGATGGCGTTGTTGGAGTGGATTGCCTGGCTGGACAGCAGGACTACGTAGCAGTTTAGTGGGAACCAACACACTGCAAACACGGCCACCACCAACACCAGCATCTTTATGGTCCGCTTCCTCTTTCTGCGCTGCAGGAAGTACTGTTCGCTCGTCACGTCTCCGATGGCATTTCTGCGCCAAAGCCGGCGTGCCACGGCCCAGTACGCTGCTGTGATGATGAGGAGCGGCAGTACGTAAAGGAGGATGAAGGTCACCAAGTCCAGATACTGCCGGTACAGCTCAGATGGCTCTGGGAAGTCTGGCACACATAGGGATCGGACAATATCCTTACTGAGAGAGAGAGAGAGAGAGAGAGAGAGAGAGAGAGAGAGAGAGAGAGAGAGAGAAAGCATGGAGAGAGCAAAAAGAGGGAGAAATGGAGAAAACAAAAGGAAAGAGAGAAAGACAATGATGGCAGAAGGGAAGAAAGAGGAAGGAAAAAGAGAAAGGGTCAGAAAATCATGGGAAAGAGAGAAAGATGGGAAAAGTTGTAGAGGGAGAGAGAAAGAAAGACAATGGTGGAAGAAGGGAAGAAAGAGGAAGGAAAGAGAGAAAGGGTCAGAAAATAACAGGAAAGAGAGAAAGAGGGGAAAAGTGGCAGAGAGAAAAAAGAAAGACAATAGTGGGAGAAGGGAAGAAAGAGGAAGGAAAAAGAAGAACGAGAGAGGAAGGAAAGAGAGAGAGGAAGGACAGAGAGAGATGGAATTAAGGGTAGGAGGAGAGAATAGTATAGAAGAGAGGGAAAGAGAGTGGGAAGACAAGAGAAGAGAGAGGGAAGAAGAGAGAGTAAAAGAGAATGAGTTCAGGTATAAGCCCCACTGGATCTGGACTAGTTTTATCTTAAGAGGTTCTGTAACAAGATGGTTATTTTAGTCCAGTACAAATCTGGGGTTTTTGGAGGAGAACACTGACTGCCACACAGACTAGCACCACGCCCAGTGATGGGGGAGAGAGAGGTATATCCTACACACTCAGAGAGTTAAACCAGTTGCGCACTTTTGGACTCCCAGTAATGGATGGCTATGACAAACTGATGATGCCTAGCGTGCATTCACACTAGCAGGTGACAGAGCGAGGGGTGAGCAGTCATTTTCTATCTAAACAAATTCCTCAGAACCGACATAAACATAGAAGTCTGAGGTCTCCTGCCTCTACTCTCTGAACCTTTTTGTTCCTGCCAGTATTTCATTCCCGTTAATGAATGTGTAAACATACAACCTACATATATCTGTCACGTATGACCAATGGACACCTTACTTACTTACTATATCTTAAGCGAAATGGCAAAAAGTACATAATACTTTTTTATTTTTTTACATTATCCGGTCAGAAACTGTCCATTTTCCACACCCACATGCCAGGGCAAGAGCAGTCTTCAGTGTTTCCCACACACTGATTTATTTGTGGCAGCCAGCCACAATTCATATTCACAGAATCAACCTTCAGTGTCAACCTTCACAATATCAACACTGACCATCTCAGTCCCAACACGCCCTCCCCCTCCCCCTTTGATGGGCTGGCGAGTGTGTCATGACCCCTTATGACCCCATTTTGTCAATCAAAGTGCCTTCTGGTCAATGACTGTTATGATACAGCATACGGTACAACCAGTTTGGCGAGGTTAGCATGTTGTCGTAATCGAGCTAGTGGCAAGTCGATGTCAACTGCTCATACACCCCCCTCCCCTCTCCTCCCTGGACAGCAGCCACCACAAATAGAATCTCATTCTTTGGGAAATGCTGAATGCTTGAACATGGCAAAGAGACTGCTAGTGTCAACATGCAGATAGACAGTCACACCATTCAGGAGTGCCCAAAGCCTAGTATTGCTACTTAAAATATCTATATGGATCACTGCATCAGAATAGATTAGGTGATTAATTGAAAAATTCGAAAGGTTTAATTGATAAAAGACATATTTGTTGCTCATATATAGTTACAGCCCTACTTTTAACCCAGAGAGAATTTGAGTAAATTACTCGTTTCTATTCATTTTTAAGTCATCAAATGTTTTGATCCCCCATCACACACACTCACACACACACACACACACACTCAGCATGACTTCTCTGCTGAAATATTAATAAAGTAATTCTTGGTTGTTCTTTGTGATGTTTTTGAACAAACCAGCAGATAGATCTGGGAATACACATTTGCATGCATTCACAACCACGTTTCCATTCACACACCTGAACAGGTGGTGTACCTGTACACGAAGGTGAACAGCTTCTGGAAGATGGCGTGAGGCAGCGAGAAACAGGTGGCCATCAGCCAGATAAAGATGATACACACCACGCCCTGGCCTGTGCACATCCGTGGCTTCAAGGGATAGAGGATGACCTACACACACAATGGTCAGTAGTAGAGACACATACACATATTTAAAAGTATCTGATATAACTGCAGTATGTTTACTTTTGTGTTTTTGAACTATCGTTGGCGAGTTAGCTTGGTAACTGCACCAAAAATCCTGTTCAACCAAATAGGAATTGCAGAATCTTGAGTTTCCTGTTTAAAAACAGTGCAATTGAGGTGGACTATGTTGGGTTAGCTAATCAAAGTCAAACTAGGCAGGTTTGAAATGACTAATGCAAATTCCAATGTTAGCTTGACTGTGTAACAATTACAACCAATGTATCCTTCCAGATTGATTTTTCACAAGCATACAAAATAAATATAATTTGAAATTAATAATCCATTCTAAATCATAGTAATCTGACAAAAATAATCAACAAGTTCTCATTTGACTCAAACCTCACAGCAGTTTGTTGGTGGAGCATTTTCTCTCTTAAATCACAGTCTATATTAGGGGTTGCACAACTAATAATTTTACTAGTCAACTAGTCATCATTACCATGGCAAAATGTAGTTGACTAGCCATCATTATTATATCATAAAAGTAATCAATAGTCATTACCATATCAAAAATCAGTTGAATAGTCATCATTATCATCATTACCATATAAAAATGTATTTGATTAGTCATCAGTACAATATTAAAAAATAAAACGCTTCAGTTTTAAGGTCTTCAGTTTTAAGGTCGCCTCTCACAAATGTCTCTGCCGCTCATGCACACTATCCTGATTTCAAAATTTATTCCTGAATATGTTTGAAGCAAGATATCCTTGTGTATTTGACGACTGGTACTTTGTTTTCCATGAGTTTGCAGACACATCACACTAAACATTCTGTGATTGGCTCTTATGCATGTCAGTCAAATGACCTTACCCTATTAGAGATTTGTCTGGTGTATGAGCCTGTATTTCAGCCACTTTAGTAGGCTTTAAAAAACTAATACTTCATGAGACAGGCGCTGCCCTCGACTAGTCCACTGCTGCCTACAGTGGCCACTAGTGGATTTATTAGTCGACAACTTGATGAGTCTATGCCACTCATATTATAT
>JBBPCZ010042125.1:0-13255 GCA_037974445.1 Brycinus macrolepidotus
TCATTGTGGTCCTATATTATTTAGAACAAAACTGAATTTATTAGAAGCTAAAGAACACATCTTAACCAGGGGTGCCATTAATTATGGAGGGCAGTGTAGCTGACAGATCTTTCTCTCCACTGTAATAAGAAGTAAAACAACCTGAGGTTGTGGTCTCGTTCAAGTTGTGGGAGTGTTTTCCTTTTTTAAAATAAACAGATCATTAGGTTCTGTCCATAAGGCTGTGTTTGTTAGAAATACAACACAACTATATGGACCGTAATGTTCCTTATCTTTCATTTCATTCTAGCAGCATCTATTTCACCATAGTGGCAGCTGATAATGATCAATGCAATATCAGATGAATAGCCTCTGATATCCTCTGAAACAGTCCAACAAGTAGGACAAAAAGTTCTTTAGTAGTAGGAGTAGTAGATGTAGTGGCAGTAATAGTAGTAGCAGTAATAGTAATAGTAGTAGTTATAGTAGTAGTAGTAGCAGTAGTACCGGCAGAAATAGTATCATAAATGGTGCTCTATCACTCTAGAGAATGCAGTTCCATTGCTCCTCAGCACAGAGTGGGCAGGCTTTATATCTCTCTAGCCAATGGCGGGCACCGTAACCTGGAGATGTTCTGTTTCAAAACATCCCATTCTATTGACAATGCTTTTCTATTGAGATTATGCAAGCTGTTTGCACAATTAAACATCTTTAGCAGTGATGGGTTCACCTTAAAGTATCTGTATTCACTAATTAGAAGAAATGTCTGGGTACCTCTGGACATACAGGTCCAGCATAAGATAAGATAAGACAACCCTTTATAAGACCCATGGGAGTGTATACTGGACATTGATTAAGCCTAGTCTTTGGGTAAATTTCAGTGTTACTGAGGAATGATGATGATGATGATGATCATCATCCTGATCATGATCATCCTCATCATTATCATCGTACAGTGAAGCAACACAAGCAGACAACATCACCTCCTTTCTTATTCATTACAGACACAGTAAAAGAAATAAATAGGGATAGTGGTTTTAGAGCGGACAAGAAAGCTCCATCAGAAATGAAAGCCAAATTCATAATTAGTTAACCAATTATGATGGACTTACTGGTCAATGACTGGACATTAAGTGTGGTAAACCTAAGATACAGGAGATAATGTTACTCTGCATTATTCTTTCATCATTAAGACATTTGACAGAAATGATCACTATCCAGTTTTTTAAAACAAATAACCAGAGGGCAATCCCTTAGTCCTGTGTGTCCAATCTTACCTGCAAAGGGTTGGAGTGGCTCCAGGCTTTCATTCCAAATAAGCAGAAGCTTGTTTTTCTGATTTGGTCTTAAGTCTTTAAAAAAGTGATAACTTGACCTCATGCTTTATTAGAATGAAAACTTGCAGCACTGGCCAAGGTTGGACACCTGCCTCAGAGCCTGCTAGGTTTACAGAGTAAGCCTAATATTTTCTGAGAAATAAATGTCTATAATTTTTAACAGAATATTTAATATAATATTTGAGATATTCTCTCTAGAAGAGCCAGGAGTTCTACCGGAGGAGGCTGAAGATACCATGAGGAAAACCAAAAACTATGAAAAATAATTTTTAGTCACATTTTTGGTCACTACAGTGCCTTGCTCCAATGCTCTCACTTAATTACTTAAGTCTGGGCTACCCTGCGAGACTTTAAAAGTTTTAATAGATTGTAAAAGACTGGACATTTTTGCAAACTTTTTCTGGCAACCCAAATATTAGGGATTGATCACCAAAACTGTACAAACACCCATGCTGTCCCCTTACTGGTAGACGAAGACATCAAAACACACATGAAAGCAGTTGCTGTTCATTCTCCAGTCATCTGCACCAACTGAGTAAAGAATAAACATGTTTAAAAAAAAAAAAAAAAAACTTTTGGGCGGGTATGTAGACGTGAGATGTGTTCAGTGCAATAGTTGTCAGAGTTATGCTCCTGCCAAATAACTTTAACTTTAAATGCAGAATTATCTGCATTTCCTATTTATTTCCACTTACATCGATTTGGCTTTCCTTAATGTCAAGTGTGGAAAATATTAGGGCTTAGGGACAGACTATAACTGTGAACACAAGCAGTCGCCCAACCATCAGGTTAGAAAACAACAACAGAAGCAGCTCTAAACCCAGGCTGTCTCTTGATATTTTGTATTAGACACAAAACTCATGTGACTTCCAAAAGCCAAAGATCAGTAAATGTACTGAATTCAAGTGAAACAATATTATCTAATTTAGATAAGCTAAATCTTAAATACACCCATCAGCCAAAACATTAAAACAATCTGCCTAATACTAGGTATGGACTCCACAAGACCTCTGAAGTTGTGTTGTGGTATGTCTCACAAAAACGTTGTCCAGCGCATCAAACACAAGTTTGAGAATTTGGGGGAAGTCAACATCTTCACTTCTTTGCCCTCTTTGTTCCTCAAACTATTCCTGAACTATTTTTGCAGTGTGTCAGGGTGCATTATCCTGCCATTAAGGACTACTGTTGCCATGAAGGGGTCTACTTGGTTTGCAACACTGTTTAGGCAGGTGATATATATATTAAAATATCATCCATATGAATGCTAGGATCCAAGGTTTCACTGCAGAACATTGCCTAGAGCATCACACAGCCTCTTTGCCTTTATCATCGTGCATCGTGGTGCCATCTCTTCCCCAGGCAGGTGATGCACACGCACCCGGCTGTAAAACATGCTCACGTGATCATTGTAAATGACAATGAAAGTTACAAATTCCTAAAGTAGTGTTACAATTCTTGCTTATTTGCTGCTTTATTGTAATTTTCTTTTATTTCTTTTTTTGGGAATGGGAAATGCTGTTAGGACTTCTATTTTGATGAATGTGCATATTTTTGAGTCAGCATTATACAGATTGTACCACTTTTGCTTATGAGAAAGGGAGGTGAAGGATTGTAGTTAAGTGAGGATTCACAGATTTCAGCTCCTGGTTGAGAGGGTGAACATGGTAAAATGTGCTGTTTATTTATAATGCTTAAGCTCTGCAATAGTTCTCCATGAACCTGAATATGCATTTTTTGTGTGTGAGTCGCGTGTCCTGTTTGGCTGCAAATTCTTTGCTAGCACCATGTACTTTCCATAAATTAAGCAGTAAATAGCGTTTTAATTTTGGTGATAAGTTCATTATATCTGTTTATATGTGGTGAATGGTTTCATGTTTAATGTGGCATATGACTTTCAGTTCCCACCTAATGGCAATTAACGTAATGGTGAAAATTAAGAAAACGTGTATATGTTTGTATCTTGGTACCTGCAATTTGTGGAAGTATTTTTTTTGTCATTTTTCTCTTTAACTCTTTCGGTAAATTAATATAAAACAAGGAAACCCAGCTTTCATTTTTTATGAATCATCAGTCCTTGATTTGCGCCATAATTCAGCCAGGTAGCTAAAATCATTGGAGGTGCTTTCAGCGGAGGACAGTGGTCAGCATGGGCACTCTGACTGGTCTACACAGCCGTACATGCTGAAAGCACTGTGTGTTCAGGCATGTTTCTATCATAGGCAACATTAACATTTTCAACTATTTGTGCTACAGTAGTTTATTATCAGCTATATAATGTTAGTGTTGTAAATTCAATATATTCCATGTGTTCTATCCCTGTTTGCTCATATAAAGCAATTTAACAAGCCAGATTGTCATCAGGTTTGAGAGTATTCCAGTATTCCCACTACCACACACAACCAATAAATGCACATGTATTTATTTAGTTTTATTTGTCTCATCTTTACATTGCAAATTTACGATGCAAATTTCCCACTTGTGGGACTAATAAAGGATTATCTTATCTTATCTTATTTTCTGTCTTGCCTAGTTTTGTAGTCATCCTGTAGAGTTGATGTTTGACCTCAAATTTTCACAGATGATTAAGTGATTCTCTACACTGTTATTTCTTTTGTTTTGACATTTATGGCTCGAACAGAAGGCACAGTTTGCCATGGCAAATGACCACAACATTCTGTAAAGTAGCATGGTTTCCTGCATGTCAAATGTCACTAGCAGAACTCACTGTGGGGAAGGAAGGGGCCTTGGGGATCCTGAGGTGCATTGCTTGCCATGCCTGGTTAATTCATTTCCTGTGTCTTATTTCCCAGTGTGAACAATCAATCTAAGGGGCGACCAGGTGAGGTGCGGGGAAAGAGGGGATAGGGCACTGCTTCTTGTTGCCGACACCATTACTGGTAAAAAAAAAAAAAAAGTAATGGCTGAGTAAGAGAAGCTGTAAAGCAGAATTGCTGCAAGCTTTCAAATCCAGCAATTCTAGAGTGAAACCCATCAGCTTTAAATAGATTTTTGCCTTCCCAGAACTAGTTGAATTTGTCTGTAAAATTCAAAACCAAGCCAAGCCAAAAACCTAGGCCCAGCTAGGGCTCAAACACTATAAAAATGTTGTGATCAATATTCGTACCTTTGATATTGATACGGTATTGAAAATTCCAAAAACCAATACATTCTGATTTTTAGAAATGAAATGCCTAATGAAGAGGTGGTTGAATTTACTAGTGTTAATGTTTCACAGGATTTCACAGTGACGACAATTAGATGACCTGATGACGAATGTCACTATTCTCTCTTTCACTTTAGGCAGAAAATGACAAAGATGTGATTTTGTCCAGGCCAGTAAAAAAGGACTCTGATTATCCTCAAAGTAATGACAGAATCACTTGCTGATTTACTGTTGACAGCTACCAGATCAAAAGGATAAGTCGAAAATACTTTTGCATTAGGTAGTTTATTTACTGAGCAGCATGGGCTGTTTTTCATTAAATAATAGTTTGGGGTTTTAAATTGAACTACAAATGAACGTAATCCATTGAAAGATAATAAAAGACAGTGGATCATTTAATCCATTAAAGAACATCCAGCGCATGGGGAAAGGTCCTACTCACTGAACTTGGCACATCATATCAGGTTCTGCACTGGCCATCCTGTCCTTGCCAGGGGTGCATTTCCCTCTTAACTTTGGTGCTGAACATTGACTGAATGTTTTTTTTTTTTTTCTGTTTGCACTATTTGAAAGAGGAAGAATATTTGCTAAGGCCAAACATTTTCATAGAAGTTGATTTGTAGGTCAAGCTAACAGCCCAAAGTCTTGATTAAGTTTGGTGGGTTTTGGAAATTAACCATGATTGTTATGTCGGAATGGTGCTAGTTTGTACACAGAAGTATAAGCCATTTTAAACTTGTCTTCATATATTTTCCCACCTCAATCCATCCTTCTGTTTCTCCATGTTTTTTTTAAATGAACATTTCCATGACTTGATGAAAAATAGAAGTTCATTAGAGTAGCCTTGACCATTCATTTCATTATTACAGATGGGTGTCACATTGAACAGCCCTACATGTTCATAAGGAACATTTTTGTTAATGTAATATTATAGTATTTGAATAATATTGTATCACTTTAAGGTGCAAAATGTCAGATCTAAAATTCTCAGCTCTTGTTATACACAGCCTCCCTGAGTATAAACTACAAGCAGCTGCTCTGGGGTCTATACAAGAGTGAAAATATGGTGAAAATATGAAGAAAAACGGTTCCTTTTTCAATGTATACCTCCACGTCTGTAAAACATGATGGCATGAGCATGAATGGCTGCTAGTGGAACTGTCTCACTTGTCATTATTGATGGTGCACCGGTTGACAGGAGCAGTAGAAAAAAAATTGAAAGCCCACAGAAGCATCTTAGCAGCTCAGATCAAACCAAAACACAGTAGTTAACCTTACAGTACTACAATAACACGTACAACTAAAACAAATATGAAAGCCAACAGAGCTAAAAAGGTGGAATGTTCTTGACCAGCCAAATTAGTCAGCTGACCCTGACACTGTATTTACCTCACTGACAGAGTACAAAGAAAATATGCATAATTGTTACTGTAAATGTATGTACATATTTAAATGCATGGGAACTCAGCTCAAATGCTAGTGGTTAAATCCTGGCCTCTGAGATTTGTAATAAGTCCTTTGAAAAATACATATATTCAAGTTCAGTTCTACTCAAGTAAAGCACAAATGTTTCAAAATAATAATTAACTACAGTAACAAAGTACAAGTACTTGAGCATTTTCCATCTCAAAAGTGAAGGCAAAACAATCTCAACCAAGTAAAACCTCAAAAGGCTACATTACAGGCCTGGCAGGGCAGAGTACACAGTAACAGACTCTAGATGCAAATACTACATGTAGAATCAAGTACACAGCTTTTCTCAGTTGCATGAACTAATGCTATAATGGCATACAAATCTCCAAGAAACAAATCAGAACCAACTACTTGTGGGATATAAAAATAAGCGTGATTTCTTTGTTGACAGCATTTTAACTTCATAGCTATTGTTTCATTTCAGTTGTCCTACATTGTGATTACATAGCCAAAAATAACAAAAGCTGTGTCACCATCCAGCTATGCATTCACTGCGTTAGAAGAGTTTGGATAATGAGGCCAAAGTTATGGAAACTAAATCAAGGAGAATTAGTGAAGAGACTTGTTGAAAACCAGTGCTGCAGAGTAGCTCGGATGACCTTGCAGGTTTTTCCCTTATTTATGCCTTCAGCAGAGCTGAGAATTTTAGCTTCATCCACATTCAAGAGTAATCAAAGGTCCATATAAAAAATCATTTTAATCAATTTAGTGCTTGAACACAGAGAGACCAAAGCAGTGTAGTGGTAGAGACAGGATGTGGAAACTTCTGTGTGTTATGAAGGAGGGTTTGATCCCAAATACTGTATATTCATTTGTCTTTTTTCTCAAATGAAGTCGGTACTAATTACAATACAAAATTATTTTTTTCTTGGATGCACAAAGTCAACCCTGGGTAACGCCTGTCCATTGGTTAAGGAAAACTATTTTCTTGACTGCAATTATGTGTATCTGCGGCGAAATTCTGCATTTTTCATACACAAATAGTTGGTTCTTTGTCAAATGCCTGGTTTGTTTTTAAGGCTTAACTCCATACGACTGAGTTTTTCTCCCCCATATGCTGACTTCATGTTTTGTCCCACCATCATGCCTGTTACAAGCACTCTCTCAACTGATTCTTATTTGTCTGTAGGCTCTGCAGTGGTTACTGTAAACTCTTGCAGTGATTACATCTCAAAATGAAGCAACTCAGTACATTAGATTAAACTAAAAGCCATTACACCACAAAAAAACCTTTCAGACAGGAAATTAGCTGTGCTTCTATGGACTGGAATACCACTCAAATGTCATTCATGAACAATTTTGTAATATCTACTGTAAAAATATCTCAGAAAAATCACTGGGACATGGGTGAAATGCATGAAAGTATTTCAGCTTCATTAAACTGTTGTAGCCAATAAGCATGGCAAAAAGGAAGCTTACTTATTTTAATATAATCATCAATATAGGTTTTACATTTACAAAACTACTTGTACTATGCATTGATTGAACCTGCAGGCAAATGAGGGAGAAGGTAATAAATCAATAAAACTGTAATTAAACAAGCCTCATTACAATACTTAACAAGCCTCGACATTCTTGTGAACAAATTCTTCATCTCAGTCTAATATCGATTGAACGAATGACATTCTAATTCGTGTTAGACATTATTTTTTAGGCATATCTTAGTCTTCAGTCATCTATGCCTTCCTTTTTAACAAATACACAAACACTGTCCCCATGTTGTCCCCATCCATCAGTATGGGGACAATAAGATAATGCACAAATGATATGCAACGATCAGTTAGAACATTACAACCACTGACAGGTGAACATTGATTATCTCATAAAAATGGCACCTGTCAAGGAGTGGAATCTATTAGGCACCAAATGAACAGTCAGTTCCTGTAGTTGATGCATTGGAAGCAGGAAAATTGGGCAAGTGTAAGGATCTGACTGACTATGACAAGAACCAAATTGTGATGGTCAGATGACTGGACCAGAGCATCTCCAAAACAACAAGTCTTTTTGGGCGTTCCTGGTATGCAGTGGTTAGGACCCACCAAAAGTGACAGAGGGGAGAGAGACCCCAATAATTTCTCAGCTGTCCTCACTATCCTCTGCAGGGTTTTGTGATCCAAAATAGAACAATTCCCGCACCAAGCCCTGATGCACTTACAGAGAAGGCTCTCTACATACCATCTGTTCTACAGACGCTGCTGGGCTGGGCCTTCTTGGCTCTTGGGCAGTTGTGAGTGACATTTTGGGGTGAAAGTTGACTGGAAACTACACTTGTGCACCAAAGTGTTGGACTGAGAGAGGCTGTGAGTGTACCACTTACCTGGAGTAACAGAATGCAAGCTTTTGGAGGCGGTGTGATGCTGTGGGAAACCTTGGGTTCTGACATTTACCTACCTTAACATGACAATGAGTTGAAGATGTTGACCTGGCCTACAAGTTCACTCAGGTCTCAATCCAACCAAGCATCTGTGGGATGTGCTTTACAAATTAGTCTGATCCATGGATCTTGCGACTTACAGGACTTAAAGGATCTGCAGTTTGACCAAAGAATATGTACATCTGCCCTCATCATCCCATAGATGTAAGCATCTGCAGTTCACTAATCACTGGAACAGGACAAAAACAGATTTTTTTTTTTGTTTACCAACAAACACAAGAGGTGATTTTGGCATGTGTGTTTGAGGGTTTTACAGTTCTAAGGAATAGAACCTAAGTCCCATTGTGAAGTATGGTAATGTATGTAAAGTCATAGTCATTTTCCTTTTTACCCCCAAATCTACTTGACATTATTTACCAATGAAATGATCATCACAGTCCTCTGATCTAAACTGCTTTACATAACCTGTGGGCTTGATTTAAAAGTAGAACCTGGTCTCTGAAGTATCTGGAGAGATTCTGAGGACTGAGTAGTGATCCTATATATCTTCAATTGTTCTTACACCTCAAGCAACATTTTTTAAGAAGAATAAGTTCTGTTATTTTGGTAAATGGAGGGTGCACAAAGGTTACATTTCTATCCAAATTCTTGCTCTGACAAAATTAACATCCTTTTTTCCCTTTTCTAAAATGTGTTAATCGCTCTCCTATACATCTAGCTTTGGATAGCTAGCACGCACTTCAAAAGTGGAAGAGTCATTAGGACCAAATGAGAAGCACTCATAGGTACTTGGCTTTCACAGTCCTCTGTCATTTACAACAATTGGAGACAAACAGCGCTATTACTTTCTCATTTACAAGATAATTTAACGACAGCCGAATGTTACCATTTTAACACTTCATCTGCTGTGCACATGGTACTACATTTTTGCCCTGTATAGATCTTTGCTCACTATAACATTGTTCTGATCTTCCATCAAGAAATGTGTGCAAAATCAGACGAAACCTGTAAATATTCTTCTTAATTTCTTCCAGATTACCTTGAAAATCAACTCAACATGTAATTAGTATGCAAAAGGCCAAGCACAATCAGCTGCTGCTTTCATTGGTTTGATCAAAAGCCAGTTGCGTTGTTAAAAGTAATCCTTTAGAAATGCATATGCAAAAAGTAATCAAAGGCCACTATATTATCAGTAAATATCAGGTGTGACAATTACAAGTCTGACAAGAGTTAAATGATTACAGCCAGCTTTTAATTAAGACACTCAAACAAGATATACAACAGAGAGACAAATTGATTTTTTAAACATGTGGGCTGGGACTGAAATTGGAAGCAAAAGCAATTTGTGGTCTTACTTTGGATAACAATGCCAACATCCTGAAAGAGAGTAGCTGTAGCATTTTATACTGCTAGTGTACTGACTGTGGTAGTATGCAGAGTGAGACCAACATGAATTTTTACAGTACACCAAAGACACAGATGACACACTCTGGCCAAATTTTCCAGGCTTAATAATGGACATTGTGTTCTTGCATCATTAGTTTTTCCTTTTACTAACATTGAGTTACTGTGTTACACTGTATACTATATACTGCATGCTGCACCAGTATATACTGCATGCAGAATACTGCTCCACAGTTGTAGAATACACTACTATGCATTATAAGATAAGATAAGATAAGATAAACCTTTATTAGTCCCACAAGTGGGAAATTTGCATTGTCATGGCAGAAAGTGGACAGTACAAAGGTAAGAGCAGCGAAAATTAAAAAAACAATAGAATAGAATAAAAATAGAAATATAGTATAAAGTATGAGATAAAAGCCATGTGCTATACCACAGTTCAGCAACATGACTACTTTATCAGCTTCAGGGGTTTCCTAGCACTTCCAGAGCTGTAGATAAATCTCTTTGGTAATTCTGTATAGTTTCCAAAGACATTCATGTTTTCATATGTTCGCTAAAAGGTAAGTCCTTTTACATTCATTAGATTCATAGATTCATTTTTAATATGAGCTACTAAACTCCTGAAATCTCCACATGTCAAAGCACATCCTGATAAGCTTCAAATTTGCATCTGCATACCACTGTATGCCTGATTCGATGTGAAATGATGTGGTCCATGAATCCTAATGGGACACAAAGGTACCTGCACCACTCCTAATGAGTGTCCTGAGAACTAATGTGCATGGTCTGTGCATTCATGCCATCCAAGAATGGTAGTAACAAAAGATTAGAACTTCCATATGGAGCTAACAAGCAGAAGAGTGAATTTATCAGGCCAGGAAGATGAGCACGGAATGGGATGGGATTATGAGGGAAGAGGATGAGATGAGGGGGGGAAAGGGTTTGTGATGTGAAGGATTAGGATTGTGCTGTGAAGTGGGCAAGTGAGAGGGTTAGGAAGGCTAGGATGAAGAGAGGTTAGGGTGAAGAGGATGTTTTGGCATGAAGTGAGAAGGATGGGATGAAGAACAAAGTATTTGGGTTGAAGAGGGAAGGAGTTAGGAGAAAGAATTGCGTTGAAAAAGAAAGGGGCTGTGATAAAAGGGGGGGGAGGGGTTGAGATAAATGGGATAGAGGTTGCAATAAGTGGGGAGTGGGTTAGGATAAATAGGGAAGGTTATGATGGAGAGAACAGGGGTGAGGAGAGAGATATGAAGTGTCTCGGGTTTGGCTGTGACCAAATCTGACACGATGATTGTTGCAAAAGGAAGTCTTAGAATAAACGAAGCTGTGCAAAAAGAGTATATATTATACACAAGAAAGAACAAAATCTGAAGATGAGAGAAAAAAAAACATATTAAAGAAGAAACAATTTTAGAAGGAGTCAAACAGAGATAGGGAACAGTGGTAAAAGCAGAAGAGGAGGAACAAAAAAGTAAGCTGGAGCTGCACAATTCTGGAACCGTGGCTTCCAATGGAGAGGCTGATGTCATCAGATATTGTTTTCATCAAAGGTATGAGGTCATTGTATTGCCTTCATGAAAGGGAATTGATGTTTATGTTGAGAAAACTAGGGTAAAATGAAAACAGCACTGCTTCTGGAAGAGAACAAGAACAAGGAGGTTTGAAGTTACACCATAGTCCTCTCTGATATGCAGGGAAGATGGGAAGAGAAGGCACAAGGGTACCAGAGTCGTGACAGTTTCCAAACTAGAGTTGCTGGGGAAACTGGCAAAGACTGGCTGGACCCCTTTTAGCTGAAAGAGGCTGGGATATGGCAGCGAGTGGCTCCAGAGGAGGTCTAACTGGTTAGAATGGCACGAATGGCAGCAACAAACCTAACATGGCTTTTTAGAAAGGAGGATTCACTCCTTAATGCTGGTAATGCGGGTATTCATCTGTTAATATCCACCTGCATTTTGTAAAAACTTGTCAGTAGCAGCTGATGGGATGTACTGTCGTACTCCCAAACTTGTTCCAAGACTGGAATATTACATACTGAAAGGACACAAAAATGTCATGTTTAAACTTTTAGGCTTTAAACTTGTGATTTTGAGAAAAATATATAAGTTTAGAATTCTAAATCTTGGAAATTTATGGGCATTATGTCTAAATGATGATGTGTTTTTCAGATGGAACACAAAAAGGGGGAAAATAACTATTGCCGATTGAGCTATATAAGAGCTTTTTGACAGATATTCGAAAAAGAGAGGTGCCAAATGTGCTTTTTGGCAGCAGGAAAGTTCCCCAGATCAGGCTCTTACCAGGTGCTGTTATTTAGAATCTGACTGTTTATTTTATTTTAGTACTATTTATACCAGTTTGAGGACAAGGTCATTTAAGGGCAAAGTCTGGCAGACACTGGCAAAAAAGAGAGAGAAACGCTGCAAGAACTTGTTTGGAAGAAAGTTGTCCCTCAGTAGCCCAGTCGATGTCACCATTTGAAAACTGCAGTCCACAAGTGTCATCCAATCAACCTGAACAACCTTCTGCAAATCTGCCAAGACAAATAAAAAAAAGAACTTATAACTGATGCAGTCAATCAGTTAGACAGGTTAGCCTCTCTTTATTGTGAATTTTATAATAATAATCATTTTTATTTAAAGTTAGATGCCAATCAAATAGTTCTTACTTGTCAACCAAACATGCCTACTTGACAGATTTGCTAGCATTGCTTAGCATATGACAATTATTCTCACTATTCAGAAAGTTGCATGATAGTTACGCCCAATAATAACAAAGGGAAGAACCATCTGGTGCTAAACCCAGGGTTGGGTTTTAGTGGAAGGTATGCTTTGATTGGTTTGCTGTGATTTTAAAAGGCATCCTATTCTTTTATATACTTCAGAAAATCCAGTTTTTCTTCTCTTCATGTGTAGCAAGACTGCAGAAATTAATGGAGCAAAACAGAAGAATATTGCCTCTGTCCCAAAAAAAAAAAATCCTGGACAAGGGTCGAAATGGAAACTCTGACAGATCTGTGGTTACGCAGACCCGTATGCAGGAAGCTGCAATGCACTGTGTTATGACACCTATCTATCATAGCCAGGATTAATGTTTTTAGCAATTTGTTGTACAGTAGCTCTTTTTGTGGAATCAGACCAGACAAGTTAGCCTCCATGCTCACTATGCTCCCCTTGTACATCAGTGAGCCTTGGGCTACCATGACCCTGTCACCAGTTCACCAGCCGTCCTTCTTTGGACTCTGCTCTTTTGTTTGGTACTAACCACTGCACACTGGAAACACCCCACGTGACTCAGTTATCTAACCATCACTATTTGGCCCTTGTGTCAAATTTGCTCAGATCCTCACGCTTGCCCATTTTCCATTTATCCTGCAATTGTAATACAATCATAATCAGTGTTATTCACTCCTCCTGTCAATGGTTTTAATGCTGTGGTTGATCGGTGTACACACACACACACACACACACACACACACACACACACACACACACACACACACACACACACACACACACA
>JBBPCZ010042165.1:0-13254 GCA_037974445.1 Brycinus macrolepidotus
TTCACTCTTAAACAAAATGGCAATAATTACCTTTGACGTACTTCTAGTAGTGTTTTGCCATCCAACTGGTCACACTGCAAGAGTAGAGTGTTGATTACAGCAGTGTTTTTTATACTTTCCCTCATTAAATAAGATTTGATTCAGGAGATCAAATCTTATTTAGTACCTCATAAAGCAGAATGAGATGCTTGTGTAGGAATTGAACAGACACTGGCATGGAATGGTTGTCACACTCATAGAGATGCTGATTTTAAAATAAATTGCAGTGGTCTCATTTTTTTCCAGAGCTGTATATATATATATATATATATATATATATATGTCCACTATGAAGGTGTGCCCAGACTGTAGGCCATCTGTTTCTGTATGTTAGCTAGTTTGCTACGTTGTCACTGCTAGGTAGAGAATGGTACTTTGCCCAAAATAATATCTAGCCAAGGTCGCCAGAAACTGACCATTTATGAAGGGACAGAGCAGTCTTTCCCAACCACTGCCATGGAGCCCTCCTGCTCTCAACTAACTAATCAGTGAATTAGTAAGCTTTTCCTTAAAGTAGAAGTGGGGTATGTTAGAGCAGGAATATGTTTAAATTGGGCATGGACAATGGGCAGGGGGGCTCTAGGTTTAGGAGGAGGATCCCATGGGATGGAGGATAACTAACACAAATTGTAGAGCCAAAGTCTCGAAACAAAGGTGGGTGTTTCTAATAAAGTGGCCAACAAATACTGTAAATAAGCAATGTATTTCGAATTCCACACTCCTACATGGATTCCAAATGGCTGATTACACAAGTAGGTCTGCTTGTTCTGTTGTAACCCAATCTAAGTGGATCAAAGAAAACAAATTTCACGGTGTGCTTCAGATCGCCTACATGTACTTATTAATACCGCTCCAGGAAAACAAGATTGAATCAGGATTATATCAGTCACCTTTATCTTAACATCTCCTGGGTCGGTGCGTGTGATAAAAGCACTGTCATTTTCATAAAGTCAGATTTGATATCAGTAATGTACAGAGACACACATGCACACACAAACACAGCTACACATTATTTTGGCACGGTTCATATCTCTGCTTGTCTATGTATACCACTTGATCAAATGTACTTTCATATTTATATCCTGTGTGATTTGCTTCCCTTAAACCCATCAGGGGTTGGAGTAAACCGCTGGTTGTCCTAGTTACCGTGATCCAGCAGCTGGCACTTAGATTCCTGATTACGTCTGAAAAAGAAAGAGTCATATTTCACACATAAATGTGGACATAAAAAAAGATTTAGCAGTTTCTGAGACAGCCTCCCCTCTTCAAAACAGCTTGTGAGAAGGCACTGACAGGCTTATGGGGAGATTAAGGGAATTATTTGCTGGGCATTGTGGGTAAATTGCACTTGCAAGTCCATTTCCTTGGGACCAAAAAAAAAAATTGCGCATAAAAAGTTGCTATTCCAGTATCTGCGGGCTGTATCCTCTGAAGCTTTCAAAATGCTGCCAGAAGTCCTTTGAATAAGTTTGAGCAGATGGGGGGGTTTACTTAAACAAACTTGTTCTGAGGGCAAAAAGGAAAGGAAGGAAAATGATTGGTTGGCTGGAGGCAGCCGGCGGAAAGGAGCCGAGGTGAGTCGGCTTTGGAATGAGGAGGGAAAGATGATTATATTGCGATATTTTGCAGCTGGCAAAAGGGAAAATTACTTGTGCAAAGGCGAAGGTTTTTCGCCACTTCAAAACTCTTAGCAGATTCTCAAAACCAGAAGAACATTTGAGACGCATTTCAGATGTGCATGCTTATGTTTAGCAAAAAAATTTAAAATGAAATAAAAGGATCTGTCAGTGGGCTACGTAAAATCTACTTAGCAACATTTCTTGAAATGGGCAAAATAAGCAAAATTATGTAGATCATAGAAAAAATAATAATGAAATCAGATCATTTTTACATTCTTAGATACATTATATATAATTTTTTTTATTGTACTGCTTGACGTCAGGCTAGCATAAGCAAATAGCAGCTTATATTAAAGACAGTGTAATATTAGTTTGCAAGCTAATGTGCAGACTTGTTTCAACAAAACGTAGGCAAATCTATAAGAAGATAAGATGGTTCAGTGCATGCAACACTTGCATATCACAGTAATCCCCCTAATGGCAGACATATCGGGCATCGTAGGACCATCTGGCATATCCTACGCACATTAAATGGTATATTTACAAGATTCCAGGTCACAGATAGCTTTTTATCAGTGTCTAATTTGGAAACTTTTGCCAGACCACATGCATGCTGATTAATTATTTAAACTAATTGACATCTGTGTCTAATTTAGATTTTACACTGTCAGTCAGATTTAGCTTTTTTTTATTTTCATGGCAAGGCTTGTACGAGTATAACATGTGACCAAAGATTATCAGTACAGAACATTATATCTAAAAAAAATCTCTTGTTTGTTTTTGAGCTCCTTTTGCTGTTTCAAATTGAGTCAGGCAGGTGTGAGATTGCTGTGCAGGATTTCAGATGTCTGTAGGTCAAACAAAACTGAGCTAGTCATTACTAATGTATGGTGCACCACCTGATCTTGAACATGTGGATTTCAAACTTATTGATTGGCGTTGTTCAGGGGGCGCTTGCATGCCAAGCTACAGCAAGCAATAGGACTACCAAAGGTGGATAAACACTGTTTCTTTGATGAGCTTCAGTTATGTTTCCAACTCACTGGTGATGCAAAATTATTTTCACAAGAAAGAATCTCAAACCTCTGGGAAGAAAACAACAGAATGATCCAAGAAATCCTGGCCTGTCTCTTTTAATCTAGTGCAACAAAAATTATGAAAGAAGAGAAGCTGCCTTTGTCCTGATGATATTATAGTGACAAATGAGAAATGACCATGGAACCAGTAACCAAAATCATCCCAAGCCTGGCCCAAGTCTGCCAAACTGTTTGGGATGCACATATGTATTAATCTAACAGTAAGCCATGAACATTACAATAATTTTACAGTGATTAGGGAGTACTTTTAGGCATGACACAGTAGGCTAAAGTTGCTAAGCAATATTAAAGTTTATAGCATAAACTGAACCATTTTAACATTTTGAGCCCCATATTTTTAAAATACAGATGTTTTTAATTACTGCCACAAGTCATTTGTTTTTCTTTTAGGAAGCTGGTTAAAAATCAATAAAAGTCCAAGCAAATGTGACTAGGAGGAGTATATGAGACAGGAGGAAGTGGCAACAGGACAGGGAACGTGACTGGAGATACAGAGGGGAACTGCACATGAGACTGGATGTGGGTTTGACAGGGAAAGGAACAGAGGGCTGGACAACAGACACGATGGAAGAAGACAGGCCTGGACTTGGGATTGGATACAGTGAAAGTTCAGAAGACTAGGAGGCCTTCAGCAGGGAGCCAGGGGACTGGGAGACTGATGACAGGGGGGCCAGGAGCCTGGATGGCCAATAACGGGGGACCGTGAGGGAAGGCAGCCAATGATGGGGGACCAGGAGGCTGGGAAGCCGATGACATGGGACCAGGAGGTTAGCCAGCTGACAACATGGGGCCAGGGGACTGGGAGGCCATCAATGGGAGACCAGGGGACTGGAAGGCCATCAGTGGGGGGCCAAGGGACTGGGAGGACATCAGACCAGGAGGTGGCAGAAGTGAGGAAGTTCTTGCTGGAGCAGCAAGGGGTGCTGGCAGTAAAAAGAAACTCCCTGGAGCAGGAAAAGGAGCCAGTGTTGAAGTGCTCTCCAGAGCGCTAAGGGGAACTGGTGACAAAACACTATCCAGCAAAGAAGGGGAAGCCAGTGATGATGCACAGCCGATGGAGTCAGTGTTCTCTGGAGCATGAGTGCGAGGAAGATGCTGGCGGCATCCTTCAGAACAGCAGGTTATGCTGGTGCCAATGAGGAACTCTCTGGAGAAGCTGGACATGCTGCCAATGACATGGAACCCCCCAGAACAGCAGTGGGTGCTAGCAGTGATGAGACGGTCTCTACAACAGCAAAAGGTGCAACAGGTGATGAACAGCTCACTGGAAACCAGTAAGGAGGTGCTTTCCAGATCACTAGGGGGTGCTGGCAGCAACAAGGAATGCTCTGGAGAAGCAGAGGGCATCAGAGAGGCATTCTCAGATGTGGGAGTGAAGAGCGACTGTGAGATGCACAGGAGGAGTCAGCCTCAAAGCACTCTCCAGACTACCATGGGGTGCCAGCAATGACAGGGAACTCAGGAGAGGGAGCCAGTGCCAAAGTACTCTCCAGAGCACTGGGGGCAATGGCAAGGCATCCTCTGAAGCAGGGGCAAAGAGCACCAGCAAGGAATTTTCTGAAGCAGTATGGGGCACTGGCTAGATGCACTCTGGAACTACAGTAGGTGTCAGCATCAAAGCACACTCCAGATTGCTAGAAGGCGCCGGCGGCATGCTCTCAAGACTGTTGGATTTGGTCAGAAAGACCAAAAGCTTTCTCATATGTGTCCTCTAGGACACAGGGGGTATATGTGGAAAGCGACCCAGCTGCCACAACTGGACCAAGGGGTCTGTGGGGTGGGGGCTTGAGGGCCATATCATCTGCCGCGGGTGCAACACGGGCCAGGTGCCAGCCCAGCGGCTTTCTTCCCAATGCTGGTTGCCAAGGAGGAGCCAAAAACACAAGCAGACTGATCATCCACTGTCAGAACTGAGGACCCAAGGCTAGACTCTCCAGCGGCACTTAGGGCGGTGGCGTGAACGGCTGTCTGCTGCGAGAGCCTGGCCCATGGGCCAAACGGCCCCAAACCCGGTGTAGCTCCCAGAATCCTACTGGCCCTGACACACCACTCACGCCATTCGGATACCTCTTGGCCCAAGCCCCGAAGCCGTTCCCCCGAGAGAGAGAGGCTGGCTCCATCTCCTCCTGGGTGGCTCCTACCAAGTTCGCTAGCTGGTCCATGTGCTCAGCTCCACTAATCTTGGTCTAACAGCTCACAAGCATCCTGGGTACTGGCCTCTCTTCTAGCCTGGCCCAGTCAGGAATGTCCCCTACACACAACTCAAATAGAAGGTCGTCACCTGCTATGTCAATTTTTGTAAGTTGGTCCCTCCAGAACAAGGAGGGACTGTAGACAAGTGAAAGCATTAAATGGGAAGGTAGGATGGGGCAGAGCCAGAAGTGAAAACACGAACAGAAACCACACTGAGCAGGGCGTAACAGAGAGTCAAAACGTAAGCACATGGAACATGAAAACAAAGGCAGGGCGTGACTGGGAATATAAATAGAAATCGCTTGGACCAAGGAGAACAAAGACAGGGCATGACAGAAACGTATGAAACAAGACAAAAACTGAACAGGGTAAGACAGGGCGAACTGTTACATATGTCAAGTAACATGGTAAGAAAACATATAGGGACTTTGCTATGTTCAAAATGGTTGACTCATTCAGAACCAGATATCTCCAAATATATAACACTAAAATGAAAAAAACCTTCTTAACTTTGAATGGCAGTTAATGGAACAAGATTTCTTTCCCAGTTATTTTGAACCATTTTAATTGCTCCATTCGAAATTTTAATACAATGCAAAAGGCAACATTTTGAAAACGGTTTGGCCTTATAAGTTTTGTTGCGACAGTTTAACTTCTAATGAATAGGATGGAGAATAATCATGAAATGATCAGAAGATCAAGAAGAGAGTATTTGAGGCCTTCATAAATGCCAAAACATGGTCTAAAAATGAGCAGAATAAACACCTTTAGGACAGTGCAAGAGTCATGGGATTCTGTTAGTATGTTAGTGCCAAACTATTAGCATTACACACTAACTTTTTGGACATTCTAGGACAAATATGAACATTTCATATTTAAGTTTAAGCTTGAAACAGACATTCATTATTCATTAATTATTCGAGCCACTTATCCTTAACCAGGGTTGCGAGAGGTGCTGGACCATATCCCAGCAGTCATAGGGGCGAAAGGGAAACATCCTGCAGAGTTTGCCAGTCCATCGCAGTGTAACAGGCAAATTATTTACCATGCATGTATCATTTCCAGAATGAAACTTTCAGTAAAGAGCTGCTGCTGTACCATCTGACAGAAGCAGGTATTTTCAAATTATGTCACAAAATAAAACACAACAATAATGGAGATACAAGATGTTGTCTAAGAGTATAATATATAATGAACAGGCTGGATAGTAGCCATGGAATGATCAAAGGTCAGCTAGAAAGTTTTTGAAAAAATTATAGGACTTAATGTGAAGTTTCTGCTAAAAATACGTTTATTTATTTATTTATGCTTATTTTGAATAGGCTTTAACCTGCAGAATATCCTGCAGCTGAGTGCAGTTTCTGTTGCCCTCTACAGTATATATCCATATATAACGTGCAACTTATGAAGACTATGCTAATACATACACATTGTCACATGGAAAAAGCATGTGTTTTATCAGAATGCATCTAGGAATGCCTTGGGCTTTAAGAGTTTAATAACTTTAAGAAATAAGAATTCAGTGTATGGTCATGTATCTATTGAATATTTTATAGAGACTTTGAACCAGAACCAGAACTATTTTCTTAAGGTTATACCACACCTCCATCCATCCACTGTCTGAACTGCTAATCCTTAACCAGGGTCGCAGGGGTTGCTGGCACCTATCCTAGCAGTCATAGGGTGAAAGGCAGAGAAATTCCCAGGACAGGTTGTCTGTCCATTAAGGGCAGACACGCATTCACACCAATGAGCAATTTATTATCTCCAATTCACCTGAATAGCTTGTCTTTGGACTGTGGGAGGAAACCGGAATACCCAGCAGAAATGGGGAGAACATGCAAACTGTGAGGTGACAGTGCTTCCCCACTGTGCCACCATGCCTTCCTATACCACACCCACCAACGTGAAATCAGTATCACTATGTCACATTCACTTGTGTCCTAGACATGGATATCATTTAAAAGAACGTCAGAGTGCAAGTAAGCTTTCTTGTCATTATTGCCGCAAAAGCTAATAATATCAGTTATGAATCTGATGTCGTAGTAATAAACTCAAGGTCATTCAGCTTCTTTGGTATGACCACAGTACACTAATGACAATATCTTATGACACTCCCTTTCATGTACTGTTACAGAAATAAAGAATCACTTATGCTAGAAGAGAGGGACGGTACAGCTGATAAGGGCAGCCACACTCTCAGCATGGTTGCCACTCTGATTCAGTGCACTCAGGCACATCTGGTAGGAAGAGTGGAGTAGAGGGGATAATTACTGTGGCACTGATGATGCCACTGACAGCACCTCTGCTGATTACACATCTGCCAGTGATGGTGGTGTTTTAGTCAAGCAATGTTAAGCTGCTTATTTCTCATTTTTTATTTATTGTATTTATTGCACACATTTGACTGACAAGTAGATAAAGTTGGATTGTGCTAATAAGTGTGTGTAGTTCTATACAGCTCTGGGTGTCAAAAACTAGCTTTTCCTTCGTATTGGATAAGTGACTGACCGGTCCTCATACTTGACTGGTCAGCTGTGGATGATGTTTGACACACTCTAGAGGCGCTAAGCAGAAAAGTTGCGGGTTTTTCAGGTTAAACAGGAGTCCCTGTGGGATGCTAGTAGTATGTTAGAGCTAAGCTAAAAGTATTACATATACATTTTCTGGGTGTTCTAGAATAAATACAGAAATTCCATGTTTTATTTGAAGTGTGTAACATATGTTTTACTTTGTATATTGATTCCTTCAGTAAAAAGGCCTGACATAGAGATGCCACTGTTTACCATCTGACAGAAACCCACTGGTTGGGCTGCTCCTCATATTCGTAGTCTAGAACTTCCAGAAAGCCTAGAAATACTCCTCGGGGCGTTTTAAGAACTGAATCCTATTGTTTCCATCACAAAACTATAATGATATAAAGGTAGTACTGCAGTACTTGTAGAGTTTAAATAATGATTCAGCAATGTATAAAAATGAGCTGAAATTACAGAAATTTATTTTCTAGCCCCCAGAAATCATTAGACCTTCTCTGAAAGCACAGAAGGCCCGGTTCTTCTCTGCGGTGTGTGTTGCTCCGTACGTCCGAAGGTCCTCAAATTTACAATCCTGCTGACTGTGTTGTAAGCTTTGTAGTTTAATTATAGTAAGTAATAGTAAGATTTGTAGTTTAATTATAGTAGTAATAACTAATAGCTCTCTCATTCTTTTTCCACATTGTCAAAAAAACATTGATAGATCGATACATATTGATACTGAACATTTTGAAAGGGTACAATACTCTTTTCCTGCAATATTAATATTGTTCACATCGAATGTGTTTTCCAGCTTGCTCTTCATAAGATGCACATAGGCTTCCGTACCGCACCACTAGTGAGGAGGTCTCCCGAGACCTTCTGGCTAGTGTTCGGTTTTGCTATGCTTAAGTGGTGGCTGCACTGAGTTCAAAGCCTTTGGTGGTTGGTGATTGCTCCTGCTTTTAAATATCACTGAAACATTTAATGCAGTGTCTCATTAAACTATCATTCTGATAAATGTTTATTACACTATTCTTAGACTAACAGCTGTGAGTGCTAACAGCAGCTAAGCTAGCTCGAAATTACTGTAAAGCATCTAATAATGGCTTCTGCACTTATATGTTTCGACTACAGAAGGCTCCTGCTGTTCATAAAAAAATAAATAAATTAGATTGAAAATGATAGCTGTAATTCTGTTTTTTCTCTCATATCACTGTACCTGCAGTGCCTGTGTAGAAATGAGCACTGGGACTTCATTTGGGGCTTAAACGCAAACTCGAACACATCGTAACATGTTCTACATGTTTTATATTATTGCATCTGGAGTGAGCAGTCTTTGTTATGAAACAAAGTTAATATGTAGACTTCAATGTGAGGATGGTATTTGGCCATTATTTGAAGTTTGACAGTAACCCTTTCAAAAGATCTTAAGCCTGAGAAAGGTCAATTAAAATTATAGATTATAGTCAGAACAAAATGCTGGAGGGAGATGCCATTGTGCATACAGTGCATCTCTGGAATAAAGCACAAGTCAGTGATAAATGTTAATTGGATGGAATCTAACGATCCAGAATGCAAGTTACTCACTCACTCTCTGTAACCGCTAAATCCACACTAGGGTCGCGGGTGCCTGGAGCCTATCCTGGGGTTTAACAGGCACAAGGCAGGGACTCACCCTGGGCAGGGCACCAATCCACAGCAGGGGGCACACACACACACACCATTCACTCACACACTCACCTACAGTCAATTTAGAATCCCCAATTCACCTTACACGCATGTCTTTGGACGGTGGGAGAAACCGGAGACCCCGGAGGAAACCCACGCCACCACGAGGAGAACATACAAACTCCACACACACAAGACCAGGACCCATATTCGAACCCCCAACCTTGGAGGTGTGAGGTAACAGCGCGATCCAACTTACTCTTGTCATAATGTGCAATTTTTTTTTTTTTGTTTGAATCTATCATCAAATCTATCTGTTCATTTGTTCAGTGATTTGTTTGCATTTAAAATTATCTTCTGTTCATTTTAATATGTTAATTTTTCTTTGAAAATAATATTGTCTTCTGCCTTTTTTGCATATTAAATATCAGTATAAAAGTATCATGTTGAGGTTGAAAATTCAAGTTGCTCTTTCTTAAAGTTACCAGTGCAGAAGTTGTTGGAGTAGCACACATTTGGCAGAATGCTTTAGTATTTTATAAAAGTGATGTTAAAAATGACACAAAGTAACAAAGGAAGGTATCTAATGGAGCTTCTACTGCCATTACTACCAACTAATAATTTACCTCCGCAGTGGAGCTGCATAGGTGCCATCTTTTGTCTTGTTTAAAGTAGTGATTTCTGTACTTGTAGATCAAATATGTGAATTCTCCTAAGCTTCTGCTTCAGTTTCACTTCAGTTTTACTCCGAAGGTACTGGTCCAGCAACAATAATATGCTGGATTACATGAAAATGAAAACATTCCTATAGGAAAGGGGAGAATGGGTAATGTACAACAGAGAACATAGTGGTTTGAAAAATTACTTACTTACATAAGCATGGAAATTATTCATCAAAAGCCACACTTCAAAAGGTGCAGGTTCTTCCAAAACCCTACTTAAGTAATCTACATGTTACCTTTAACTGTAACCACTGCTACTCATTTCTGAAACAGAGTTTGAAAGCTCTGATGAAGTAAACTGTCTTTTACATGAATTCAAAAAAGGTTTGGAGAGAGCATTTACATGCAAAGGAAGCTTCCATTCTGCATTCAGATGCAAATGATGACACCACCCTGGTAGTACAGAGACATGGAAATGAAGAGGAAAACTTAGTGGTGTCAGTGATTCTACCAAAATACAAAAGCTGTAATGTTGAGGGAGTAGATGTGCCAGGCAGAAGATGTGCCACCTACATTTAGCTAAGCTAGAAATGACCTGATAAGAGTAATCACTACTGTCTTGTACACACTGTCTTTCCTACTGACGATCAAAGGAAAGCACCCACTTGACCTACTTGCCCTTGACCTAAAATGACTTTCAGGTGACCAGGCAAGGGCATCGTTCATTTGATGCTTTTGGATGTGTCATGGTTTTAAACATGATGTTATCATAGGAATGCCACCTTTGCCACAGGTATGTAAAAATATGTACAAAAATTAAAAAACAGATTCCTGCTAGATCTGTCCTGGTAAACTGTAAGTGTTATTATTCTGAAATGGAAGTGTCTAGGAGCAACAACAGCTCAGCCAGGAAGCAGCAGACCATGCAAACTGAGTGGGGCTGCTGAATGCTGAGGCATGTGGCATGTAAAAATTGGCACTGGAAGCAACATCAGCACAATAACTGTGCATCAGGAGCTTCATGATATGGGTTTCCATAGCTGAATGGCTACAAAAACAAAAGAGGTTTTGCCTGGAATGGTAGAAGGCACACCACCTCTGGACTCTGGAGCAGTGGAAATGTGCTCTCCAAAGTGATGATTCATGCTTCATTATCTGGCAGTCTAATAGACAAATTTGGGTTTGGCGTGCATAATGCCAACTGTAAAATTTGGTGGACAAGGAAAAATTTTCTGGGGCTTTTTTATAGGCTCTGGGTTAGGCCTCTTAGTTCCAGTGCAGGGGAATGGTAATGCTACAGCATGAAAACACATTTTAGACAATTACGTAAACGCTTCCAGCTTTGTGGCAACAGTTTGGACAGGGCCCGTTGTTGATCTACCATTACTGTCCCTTTTTGCATAAAGATCCATAAGACTTGATGAGTTTGGTGTGGAGGAATGAAGAAACTCCATTCGCTTGCACAGAGTATTGACCTCAACCCAACTGAACAGCTTTGGGATGAAATGACTGATGAACACTGGTTGCAACCCAGGCCTTCTCATTCAATATCAGTGCCTGACATCACAAATACTTTTTTGATCGAATGGGCACAAATACTGACAGACAAAGTCCACAAACTTCTGGAAAAGCCTTGGAAGAAGAGTGGAGGCTGTTATAGCCACTATGTTGGATGGTTTTGGTGGTGGTTACAATTGCAGTTACAGTTACGGCATTTGGCAGACGCTCTTATCCAGAGCGACGTACATCAGTGCTTTTACACACAGCACTGAGACTTACACAATCAGAGTCTCTCCTGAAATACACACACACACACAAACACACACACACACACACACACAGCACTGAGACTTACACAATCAGAGTCTCTCCTCAAATACACACACACACACACACACACACACACACACACACACACACACAGATACAGCACTGAGACTTACACAATCAGAGTCTCTTCTCAAATACACACACACACACACACACACACACACACACACACACAGCACTGACAGACTGGTGATAGTTGGGGAGGTAAGGGGGTCTCTGTATTGACTCCATACTGATGTCCATGGTTTTGAAATATAGTGTAAATGTTGATAAGCCACTTTGTTAGGTGCAGCTGTATCTCGCCACTACTTACCATACTGGTACACTTTTTAGTTTACAATACAAACTGTACTCTATCTGTTTTACTGTATTCTTCATCATTTATTGACCCCCTTTACCCCATTTATCAATAGTTAGGACCCCCACCAAACCACCAGTCAGCAGGTATTAGTATTATTTGAATTGTGGATTGTTGTCAGCATAGCAGTGACACTGACATGGTAGTGTGTGTGTGTACGATTACGTGCAATTTCACACTCCTACTATTTGTGTTAGTAGTAATTCACTTAACTGTAAGTTACTTGTCTACAGTATTAACATCCAAGCATTTGTGTATATAACATAGTGTATTTCGTATAGAGTATTGAGTATAGAGTTTAGATTATTGTTTTTATTGTATTTATTTAGACTTTATATTTTATATTGTTCTTGTTTCTGTGTGTGTGTGCGCGTTGCACAGTGTGGCCCACTTTAACCCTGACAACAGCCCTATAAATCAGCAGTATTTATAATCCACATAGCCAATTAAGCAATTAACTAATTTTGCATTGAGACAGTTCAATTAAAGGTTGAACTAATCCATCTGATACAGAACCTATAACATTGCCATATTGAGTCATGCCTAATTAGCTCTCCACATTAAGGCTTGACTTGGAAATTTGTATGAAAGGCTGAAAAACATGTTGCTCTTTTCATAATATGGCATGTATTTGTGTGTGCAACCTCAAGAGTCCACTGCTTAGCAACCTCATGTCCTGGAAACTGAAAAATCATGTGGGCATTCTCAGATCAATACACAGTCTCTCAAACCAATTATCCCATTCATCAATAGCTTTATAAAGGCCACAAGCCAAAGAACTGAAACAGCAAGAAACACCTCAGCTAAGTCTTTGAGGAGGGCTTTAAAAAAAATCTGTTTTAATTATTTAATTTTCTTAAGCAATCATCTGTTTAAAGCTAAAACTAAATCTGAACCCAAAACATCCAAATTGTAAAATCCATGATGTATTTTGACTGCAGAAACGATGTAGGAACAGTACATGGCAATTAAAAAATGTGATTATTAGACCCATATTCTGTATTTGCATCCTTGAGGTTAGCCTCTGATGTCTGGGTATGTTTATGCACAAAAGAATTATTTCTGAGACTATTTCCAACATTTCTGTGTCTCTTAGAATTAAACTTTTTACCATTGCTGTGCATTTAAAACATACACTATATGGATAAAAGTATTGGGACACACCTGTTTCTGGGGGTTCCTTCCAGTGAAGGTCAATCTTAATGCTTCAGCATACCGAGACATTTTGGACAACGCCATGCTTCCAACTTTGTGGACACAGTTTGGGGAAGA
>JBBPCZ010042175.1:0-13253 GCA_037974445.1 Brycinus macrolepidotus
TTGGGGTTTCACATCCTTCATAATCTTATTTTGACTTGTTGTGGGTGCATACAATTGTGCATAGAAACACTCACACACACACACACAGTGGGGAACTTTGGTTACAGTTAATGATGATTAATGGTTTAGGGAGGTGCATTCTGACTAATCTTAATAATCATAAGAATATTCATAATAATTCAAAATTGGTGATGGAGGAATAATAGGGAATAATAGGGACTAGTAGTTTATTATTGGATATTTTCCCCGTCCACTGGTGCACGTCGATGTGATCAAAAAAAGTCTGACAGGCTGTGGAGGAACTATGTCGTTGTCTTATACGTGGTGTGAAATATGAATTTCATGCTGCGACCAGAGATATGAGCTGATATAAATAAAGTCAAATAAATCAACCTGGATTCCACATTGACTCCAAGGCATCCGACTCTGGGTTGAGTCTTTCTTTGATGTAACAAATCTTGCAATAGTAACTTATAATGGGAGTTAATGCGAAAATATTTGTTATTCATATCGTTTTGAAGCATTTCCATTGGTCCGCTCATCATGAAATGTTGACAAGATCAGCTGTTGTTTTCAAACTATTTAAAAAAATAAGTAAATTAAACAAAGTAACAATTTTGTCTCGACAGCAATATATTAAAAACTCAGTTTCTTTCAAACGCTCTAAACATTCTGATTTTGGATGTGCTTCCCATAATGATAGATCTCATTGCTTTTTATGATTGTTTTTTTTAAATTTTTTATTTATTTGACCCTACAGAAAGACTTTTATTTTGTGAATGTGAAAATCACACCATTTCTATTGGTTCAGTGCAGCCACCCTGTAGTGAAATCTTTATCATTTTCCTGTTTCATTATAAAGTATTAAGATTGTTATTTACCTCTCCGGCAAAGTTACTGGTTTGGAGTTACGAGGTTTTGTTTCTGCAGCAACAAATGTTCATTAATGTATTATTTCTGCTGATTATCTAATAACAGCTATTATTATTGCTACATAATTTAACCAATTCTATTGTTACGTTGTTTTGTTTGGCACTTTGGGTGAGGCTGGGCTGGTTCAGGTCAGTTTTGGGCCAAATTTACTTGAGATATGGTGAATTTTGGGCTTGATCAGATTGCTTGAGGTGGATTCTGACTGTCCTGTTAGTCGGGTTGGACGTTGCGGTCTTGTGTGTCTGTGTGTGTGTGTCTGTGTGTGTGTGTGTCTGTGTGTGTGTCTGTGTGTGTGTGTGTGTGTCTGTGTGTGTCTGTGTGTGTGTGTGTCTGTGTGTGTCTGTATGTGTGTGTGTCTGTGTGTGAGAGAACTGCAGTCTTCAGCGAAGCAATGACCCCCTCAGTAATCTGCACTAATGTTAGACTACATTTCAGGCATTAACTCCTAAATAAGGGATTTTTTCAATCAGTGCTGGATTTAGACCTTCTGCGTCTCGGCATCTGTCCCCTGATTCTGTTCTACGTTTGAAACAAACACACACACACACACACACACACACACACACACACACACTACTATTTTCAACCTACTAGGTCAACCATTCCCAGAGAAATAACAACACAAACATAAAAACACTGACAAAAGTTCATGCTGGATCTGAAAAAAAAGAGTCGGTGCATCACACCTGGCTGTGTATGGGGCAGCGGACCGGTCAGAGTGCCCATTCTAACCCCTGTCCACCACTGAAAGCTCCTTTATTGGACATCAGAACTGGATCATGGAGCAATGGAAGAAGGTGGGCTGGTCTGATGAACCACATTGTCTTCTACATCATGTGGACGGCTGTGTATGTGTGTGTGTGTGTGTGTTTTGTTTACCTGGGGAAGAGATGGACCAGGATTCACTATGTGTAGTGAAAGCACATAGTAGTGGAGGCTGTGTGATGCTCTGGATGATGTTATACTGGAGACCCTTGGATCCTGCATTCATGTGGACGTTACTTTGACACCTAATCACTGCAGACCAACTTCAGCCCTTCATGGAGATGGTGTTCCCTAATAGCAGTTCCTCTCTGAGCAGGACAATGTGCCAAACACTGTTCAGGAATGGCTTGAGGAACATCACAAGGAGTTCAGGGTGTTGATTTGGCCTCCAGAGTCCCCAGATCTCAATCTAATAGAGCATCTGTGGGACACATTGGACTAACTAGTCCAATCCATGGAGGTCCCACCTCCCAATTTACAGGACTTACAGGACCTGCTACTAAAGTCTTGGTGCGGAACCACAGCACACCATCGGAGGTCTTGTAGAGTCCACGCCATGAAATTGTTCCACATGGCTGATATTTTCACTGTTTATCTTCCTGCTGCTGTTTGAATGAATTTTTATTACCACTTTTATTAATTTAATTGAATGTTGATATTTCATTGTGGGCCTTGTTAATCTTCAAGAGTTTTTTCTTTGTCACTGGGCAAACTCAAAGTGTAATTTTTGACCATTTTAGAAAGAAAATATTAAGAAATCTGAAATCTGGTGCATCCAGAATTTTAAATATTTGAGTTCACGGACCATGTCCATTGTGTGGTAATTTTTTGTGGAACTTCTTGCAAAAGATAAATAATAATGAGGCGCACCATAAAGGACACAGCCAGTCCCAGACTTTTTTGATGGGTATGGTGGGTGGTTTACCCATTCTTAAACATTCAGCTACGAAATATGACTGAAACATTTTTGGGCTAACTGATTAAGTCTTTTTCCATATCACTGACATTCTTCTTCAAAAGGTTCTTCAGGGTTTTTTTTTTTTTTTTAACAGCAATGATTTCTTGAAGGTTGTGGGTTCGAATCCCAACACTGAAAACATAATCTGTTTTTGGTGCTGTTTTGGCTAAAACACCCTGGACGTACATCTCTGCCCTGGACACATTAAAACAAAAAAGACATTTCAGGCCACCAGGCAGTGCATTCATAACCATTTCACGTAAGAATGTTCTGTGAGGCATTCAACTCCTCAGATGTCTGGTTCCATTCACCTCCACTGTGAACAATGCTGTCTCTCCAATGGCAGGTAGAGTGCAGGTTTATTGTGCAGAGAGTGAAATATTTGACCTGTTGTGTACTGATGATACCTGTTGCAGCTCAACCAAGGAGACAGCATTGTCTGCCTTTATCTCTGGAGGACAGAAAAAATGGAGGACATCGCCTGACACTATGGAATCACGGGGCAGGGAATGAGCAGGTGTGTGTTTGTGTGTGTGTGTGTGTGTGTGTGTGTGTGTGTGTGTGTAGTGGCTCGTTCTTCTTTGAATAGCTGCCAGTTTTACAACTGCAACCAGCAAGTAAGGAACATGATCAGTTTGCTCAGTCGTCATGGCGACAAATCTAGAAAATCAGAAATCTTCATCTTAATTTTGGAAATGAAGCACATTTTGTAGAAATGAAAAGAAAATAAGTACACACCCCCTACAGTAGTGGTCACTAACTCTCCTGCCATGATTGGCTCCAACCTGCCAATCAGGGACTTCTGAAGAGCAGAGCAGGTGGAACTAGACCTCTCAAGAAGGTAGATCTCCATGACCAGGACTGGTGACCTCTGATCAACAGATAACTTAAATGTGGTATTTTTTGGCAAATCATAGTGCCCAACTTTGCAATTATCATAAAGAAAGCCATTAAATATGAATTGTGTCATATAAATTTTGCACAAGCCACTTCTTTTACCCTTCTTTAATTTCAGTAAAGTTAAAAAAGACAAACTGACCACAAAGAATAGTAACCCATTATCTCAGTCTTCCCCACTTATCGTCCACCCACTCACTCAGTTGCTAGACCACATTTTGTATTCTATAAAAGTTTAATTTTAATTTCAGCAAATGAATCATAACTATGAAGTAAAATATGCAGGAGTTTCATTTGACCAGTTCCAAAACTTTTGCTCTGTATGGCCGAGTGTGTATTTGACTCCTTGTGGGGACTTGCATTAAAATATGCCATCACAGAAAGCACTTTTCAAATTTTTACTGCTATTTTGACCTCATATTTGATAGCGTATTTATTAAACTCCTGAAAAAGAAGAATGTTTAAGTGACTCTGGTCTTCTGAGCCAAAATATCTGCATTTTATTCATTTTACTGCATTTACAATGACATACGAAGAAACATTTAACATGCTAAGCCAGGTCCGCATTTGGTCAATTTATCATTGTCAACAAAAATATACATTAAAATGTCAAATCAGCCCATAATTCTTATATCCTGCCTCACTAGTGGAGGCAAATTCTTAAAAATATATTTTTTTTCAAAAATTGCAATTTTTATCACTAAAGCTGTTTTTACTACCAGAAACCACACAAACAAGGCTACCTGAATTTGTCAACAATGTTCTGTTGTTATAATAATTAGCTTGTTTGCAATATTAACCTTGAATTTCCAGTACAAAGTCACATGACATTGACTTTTGGGTTTGAAGGTTGAAAGGTTATGGTTTAGTCAACAACGGTTTGGGGTGTGTGATGAATTTGGCCCAATGTTAACTGATGCTAATTAGCTTGTTAGCAATATTAGCCTTGAATCTCCAGTGCAAAGTCACAAGACATTGGCTTTTGGGTTTAGAGGCTCAAACCGTAGTTAGTACTGTAGCATTTAGCATGTACTGAAGGGTATGGAACCCATAAAGATGGCTGAGTGTGTGTTTGTGTTTGTGTGTGTGTGTGTGTGTGTGTGTGTGTGTGTGTATTGAGACATCACAATCCTCTTGGGGCTGCAGAATAGACGGCGTGTGCTTTGTTCCAGTGACCGATGTCTTTGGCCCTGAGAGAGTTTTGCAGGCCGAGTCGTAAACAGATCAGCAGGATTCCCTCCCCTGGTGTCCTCCTATAAAAACTTTAATCCTTTAACCTCTCAAATCTCCACCTCAGGGCCTAGGGACACACCCCGCCGCCTTCAGGAACACACTAATACTGAAGAATATATAGTGCAATTATCATTTGATTATCTTTTCTTTCTTATATTTTAGTGTATTTTGCTGTAAGCATCAAGGAGTTGAATTTACTTACAAAATTCAGGACAATTTGAGATTGCTTTTTAAACTAATTTTAAATTATTTTAAACTATTTGTTTTTAGTCTTTTGGAATATCAGTTGCTTTGGCCAGTTACTCCACTACTCAATCACAATCTTAAAATGAATTTCATCTTTTGTACATTTTTTGATAACTTAAGCATGAAAGAAAACAAAGCAAGAAAAATGTTTTCTGTTTTATTTCAAAGTTTTCCGTTGAAAATGTAACATGAAAATCATAACAGGCAAAAGGGGTCCGACATCAAACATGTTACTCTAAAACTGTAACATTTATATCAAAGCCATTGATGTCTGGAGCAGTTATTTGGGACCCTTTCTTGCTCTGCCAGCTGATTTTTCAAAATTTTGAATTCAAAGTTTGAATTTTGGATGCTAGCTCCATTGCTAAGGTCGAGTGTTTAAGCTGAAAGTGATTCTCACACACTCAGGGTGGTCTGGGTTCTATTCATAAATCACTCTGGGAAAGAGTTAGAAGGCATGAGGCAGGTTGTCCAGTTCATCCATCACCAAACTTCCCTCGAAGGCAGATCCAGTTCTGGACGGGCTTTAAGGCTATTCTTGATCAATGTGGAGAGGTTTGATTGTTCCAACTGTTTGTAAGGTCAATTCTAGCAAAGAAACCAATTTACAAAGAGGAGACAGCCATTCCAAACTGAACAGGGTTAAGTAGTTTGGCAGCTCAGGAGAGCTCACCCACTTTCAGTCCCAGTCATGTTGAAGAACTGCTCCCAGAAACATTATGCAACATTTTTGACTCTTAATTGTTTTTTATTTGCACTGCCAAACTACTGCAACATGTTCTGTTTGGAATGGTTATGTCCCCCCTTGTCCATTGGTTTCCTTGCTAGAATAAACCTTACAAGGAGTTGGAACTGTCAAACTTATCCACTTTGTTCAAGAATAGCCTTCCATCCCATCCAGAGTTTGGATCGAGCCAGAGTTGAGACAGAGTCTGAAGGGGTTTAGGTCGGAGTCCAAGCCTGAAGACCAAGTCCAGAGGGATCCAAGTTAAGACCAAGACAGAAAAACCCTCTTCGAGACTTTCTAACCTGTTTCTAATATTTGTGTGATGCTGGAGACACAGTGTATCTTCTATTTGAAGAAGCATTTGTTCTATTATCTGTAATGATCAGAAAACAAGTGTAAATTGCTGTGGAATTAAATGAGTCCATTATTTGCTTTAAGTAGAGCCATTTCACTTGATTCACAATAAAGTCTGTGGACAAGATGACAATGATGAGTTTTAGCAGGCATGCTTTTGGTTAAGACGTGGCACATGCCAGTGTCTGTTCTAAATGGATTTTGAGATTGCCGGTGCTCATTTTCTGAACAAACTCACATGAGTAATTATTTTGTTGCAATCCTTTTCATTTCATCGGGTTTCGTTTCATTTTGTCGACTATTATGGGTACTTTCGTTTGCTCAATTTTTCAGCGAAATTAGTGAAAATGGTGGTTAAAAGTAGCTGGACTTGGGCAAGACCAAATTACCAAGTTTGAGACCAATGGGGCTTACGAGGAGTTGGAACAGTCACATTTCTCCATGCTGATTAAGCCTTCCAGCCCATCCAGAGTTGGAATGGTCTTGGAGGGAAATTTAGTTGAACTGGCTAACTTGCTTCAATCCTTCTATGGAAACCAGTTAAAAATGGCTCAAATTCAAACCGAACTTTCCATTTGAGTCTGGGAGCCAAGAGCATTGGCCCAAAGGTCAAATAATGGTCCATCCCATAAGTGTCGCTTGTGGATCTGGAGATCTTTGAGCTTTCATAGCCAGCTGCCAATGACAACCTGGCTCAGAATAGAGTGTGCAATTGCTATGGCAACCCAGATACCTAGCTAACTAACATTAGCTCAAGAGTTCTTTGTGATCCTATCAATAACATTGAATTGACATCCAATGTTTCATATGAACTTTAATGCTACCTGGGATGCTAAAAAGCAATAACGGACCAGATGGCCGTATCCATGCCAACAAGGCAAATCTCTTCTCATCCAAATGGAACGGGCGATAAAAACATTCATCTTTTCAGCACACCTGGGACTGTAATTGGGTGAGCTTGCATTGGCTGCCAAGACACCAAATTAAATTTGGTGCACATTTTAACAATAATGATCAGATCCAAATATGACAGTTGATAGACAATTTAAGGCCAATATTGTCCTTTACTGTCAAAGTAAGTGTTAGATTTCCCTTGCATTTGTACTGCCCTCTCTAGTGGCCCATCACACACAAGCTAACAGTGATTGGACAGACATACAGACTGGACAAGACAGAAGTGGACTGAGGATGTAGTCTGGAAAACCAAAGTCATATTTGCAAGCAGAAGAGGAAGCACTTAATACACTCTGTCCAGCTATTGACATTTTTGCCATATTTTTGTCATCAAAACAGTAAAAAAAATGCAAACTAACCTGTCAATGCAAGATGTATATGAGGATCATTTCATAACCTATTGTTTTATAACCTTCTTATAGTGTGTATATATAAAAAGGGATGTAATACAAAGTTCATATTACATAGATGATGGGGAGCATTATAGAGCTGTGCAATTAGGCTGCACTCATAGATTAAGCCCTTCCTTATTACTGTTGAAAATTTGTTATAATTACAATTGATTAGGTAAATCTTAGGTATTCCAGGCTTCTGAAAGTTGATGGTTTACTCCGTAAAGAGCTAGACCAGGAGCCTTTCAGCTGCCAGGGAGCTCATTCATTACAGCACTTGGCTGATTTAATAATGACTGTCAAGTTCATAACCAACTGCTTGTCTCTCCATTAGTCACTGTCTCTCGCCCTCTCTTTCTCTCTCTCTCAACATCGTAATGCTCATGAACGATCGGTTTCCTCCTTTGTTGTGGCCCTCATTAGGCCACCTAAGGCATAATAAACATCACTTCGTTCTTGCGCTGCGTGAATTCTTGCGCTTTGGGCCTTCCTTTCAAAGGTTAGCCTAATCCCACATGCACCGTGCACGTCATCGCTCTGGGCTACGAGCGAATCCCACGTTCAGCCACGATCCCCGGGTAGAATTAGTCAGCCTGTCTGCCCTCGCTCCTTCTAGATTAGCATCGGATGAGCCGTAAGACAATAAAGGCCAATCCTCTTTGGGCGTCTCAACCCCACGCCTCCGCATATGGAAGCCTCAGGGCCCGAACAACTTCCCGCTGAGCTCAGTGAGCCTCCTTTTAGCTTTGAACCAATGTTTCCTCGATGTAGTCCTCCACGCTTGTAACTCAATCATCTACCATGCTGACGTGGAGTTCAGCTGGCTTAGATACGCCATTAAAGCAAGAAATGAAGCCGTGGTCCAGTTCTAGGGTCGCTAATGCAAGTTCTGAGGTATCAAGTTGGGATTAAGCAAGCACTGGGATTTGCAGATGATCATCCAGGCTAATCTTGGTTTCCAGGCCCGATCCGCCTGTTCAACACCTGCTGGCCATGATTATCTTTGACCCCACAAATGGCTACCACTGATCTCCTGACCTTATACCATGTTGTAGACATTGGGAAACACATGGCAACATCTTAAACGACTTTCCTCTGCTCTTCATGTCTCTCTAAGCCACTGCTGGGCAGCAGCATCGCCTTCCTGTGTCTCCTCACTTTTTGAATTTGCCGGATTACAGTGGTGCTGCTCATTTAATTACAATTGTATTCACTTGAGTTTTTCTCATTTTATTACATGTAAATACATACAATACACGAGTAATTACATACCTAGGATATGCATGTAAATATGGATACACAGATACTACGGCTCCCCACATCTACAGTCACAGTTTTATCACCTTTACAATGTAAAATGGCTATTCTCCTTATACTCGTGTTGTATGTTTTTAATCAACAGTTATTAGAAGCGTTTAACTGGCAGGTCATTGTCATGTGAATTATCCTCAGAGAAAATATCATGAAGCTTCAATGTAGCAAGCTGTTTTTCCCATGTAGCTTTAAATGGTTCATTAGTAATTATTAATTTTCTGTACTTCTCTTTGTGGAGCATCTTGTGGTTTAGCTTGCGACATACTATAACTGGCATGTCCCATACCTGGATCTAGCAATGCATGTGCTATTCTAAGTGTGTTTGTATTTCTTTTAGTTATACTTTATAATATTATTGCATTCCCAGAACTGGGTTTGAATGCTCATGAGCAGAGTGAGGCCCGTCTGATGTGTTTAATTAAGATTGGTCAGAGCTAGAGCTGTTGTCAAGACCACCTTTGTCACGTCAAATCCAAGACCAGGACTAGTGAGTCAAGACTGAGTCCAACAGGATTTGAGTCCGAGTCAAGGCCAAGTCCAAAGGGGTTCGAGTCTGAGTCAAGGCCGAGTCCAAAGGGGTTCGAGTCTGAGTCAAGGCCGAGTCCAGAAGAAACAGAGTTAAGACCGAGACGGTAAAAGAAACCTCTTTGAGACTTACTTATCTGTTTATGATCTGTGTGTGTGTGTGTTATGCTGGAGACGCAGGGTATCTTCTATGTTAAGATGATCAGAAAACAAGTGTAACATCGCTGTAGGATCAAATGAGGCCATTATTTACTTTAAGTAGAGCCATTTCACTTATTTCACTTGGCTGTCTAAAATCGCGCCTGTGGCCAAAATGAAATTATGTAATGATTTCGTAATAATAAGTAATGATTTTGGCAACTGTTTTGTTGCAGACATCTTCATTTCATTGGATTTCATTTTATCGACCATTGTGAGTACTTTTGTTTGCTCAAAATTGAAAATGCTTTTAAAGGTAGCTGGACTTAGGCAAGACCATATGGCCAAATGTGGGACCAAATACGAGTCTAAGAAAAGTTGGAGAACGTAAAAAATGTCCTGAGTCTGGACGAGAGTCTACAGCCCTGGCCAGAGTGAGGAAATCTGAGGTCACACTAACTAACCAGTGCTTTGTAGCTTGGTTAGAATTGTTAGCATGTCTTCTTCTCAGTTGAAGACCTGTTGAGTTAATGCATAAAGACACGGAACAGTTGTTCATTATGCAGCCCATGAGTTTGTGGACCTGGGGGAATAGAGTGGTCTCCCCTGGTCTTCACCGAGATGTTCTAGCGAGTAACTACAAAGCGCAAGAGGAGGAGCACCGAGCTTTTCAGAAGCAGACAGAGAGAGAGGGAGAGGGGGAGTTCTGCATGAAAATTAGACTGGAGAGATGAGTCATACAGACGAAGCGACCTCTGAAGAAAGGAGGAGAGAGAGGAAGACAGACATTCAGAGACTTGCGCAAAGAGACATCCGCGGAGTTGGTTTCCTTTTGTGTTATCTTTTAAAAGACCACAATGTGCCTGTCACATAAATTACAGGTAACCTTATCCTAGGTATTGAGCAGAGTACAAATGATCCCTACCTGGGATAATTATGCTAAAGTCTAGATGGTACAGCAGCCCAACAAACCACTACACTGAGGCAGGACTTGTTCTGGATGTGGATGGCGAATGTTAGCATAGGTGTTGGTGAATGCCATCCAGAATTGGTCCAGCACAGCTTTGGACCCTCAGAGTCATCATTATGTCTTCATATTTATAACCTATTGTTTGTCTTGTTGTAGTTTTTTAAACACATATGAACCAGGTTTAGTTTTGAAATTGTTCTCCTGACAGGTCTTTCCCTGTTTCCTGGTTTTGGCCCTTTTGGCCCATGTTGGTCAGTTAGCATAAGGGGCCAGTTTAATGGTTATGACCGGTTAGGTTTAGCTGTAAGGGTATATGGATAGTTGGATATGGATAGTCATTTTATGTTGGGTATTATTGGTTGGTGCGGTTGATCTGGTGAAAGTCATCAGTGGGGTTATAAGAAATCTGGGTTATGAATGATTACCTAGTTACATAGTGTGGATGTGTTGGAATTATTTGCTAGTTATAGTGTGGATGAAATGTATTATCAATTGCCGTTTTAAGTTATGTTAGTTAGACATACTCAAAAGCTCTATTTAAATTGGATTACTTAATGAAAGGGACATTTCTATGTCTCCTTAATGATCGAAGTCTTGCATCTGGATGAGAATAAAATAAGTGCCAAAGGCATGAGTTTCTAGTGGGTTGTATTTTCTGCAAATTCAGGTCACCTTCATTCATTCATTCCTTTTCTGAGCCCCTGACCCTTATGCAGGTTAGTGGGAGCCAAGTCCAGCAGTCAGGGTGAAAGTTAGAGAGACAGGTCACATTCGGGTTGTAAAATAAAAGTTGCCAACATTGTGACTAAGAAGTAGTGCTCTGTACTCATAACTGCTTATAATAATTTTATTCTTCAGCCTGCAGGATCTCTTGTCGATGCTCCTTCAGTGTAGAGTGGATGGAGATGAAGTTCCACCACCCAGACCAAATAAATGGTCAAGATACTTTCTGAAAGCAGCCATGATTTGATTTTGGAATTTTTTAATTTGTTAAATAATGTTTTTGTTAATAAAATGCTTCCTCTTTGGGGTGGCTGGGTTGGCCCTTGGGGATAAGGTGAGGAGCTCTTCAGCATTGGAAGGGACCAGTTGAGGAGTTTCAGGACGTCAAGATGCCTCCCAGTGGAGGTGTTCCCAGCATGACCTGCTGGGAGGAGACCACAGACCCATCACATGCTGGGAGGACTGCATGTCTCAGCTGGTCTGGGAATGTCTGGGGATCCCCTAGGATGAGCTGGTGGATGTTGCCAGAGAAATGAACATCTGGAATGCCCTTATTGTCCTGCTACCACCACAATCTGGTCCTGGATAAGCGCCAGAAAATGGACATATGGGGGGAGGGTGTACAAGCAGACACAAAACCTAAAGGTGATTTGCCTGGAAAATCCGACATGTGTATGTGGATGGGATCAAAAATGATGAGACCACCACTGAGTTTAGTAGGTATGGTAGGTTATTCAGCCTGACATTTTTTGAGGAAAGGAAGGAGGAAGCCACATCTGGATTCAGAAGAAGGTTTTGATTAAAGGTCGCGTCTTTGACACCAGACTGGTGTAGACCTAGCATCAAGAAACAATTTTTACTCCTTTCATGGTCATGGGACCCCAGCGTTTGGATTTGTGTGTGTGTGTGTGTGTGCGCCATTGTATAAAAGGTTCAATGCATTCTCTCTTGCTAACCCACTTTAACCACGCAATCCTCTGCTTTCAAATAGCAGCCGCTAATCCTGGGACAGTGGGCAGATGCCAGGCAGGCTGGACTAGAAACAGGCTGCTCAGTTGGTCAAAAGTAAAGAAATTAATACAAATTCATTTTAGTTGTGATAAATTTGCCCAGTATGGGGCAGATGCTATCATACATATTAAGTGGCAGGCTCCAGTGCTGCTTATTACATGAAACTGGTTATAGAAACAGAAGAATTAGCGTTAGCATGCTGGCCAAAGCCAACAAATGCTGCAGCAAGGGATGCTGAGATATAGGTCACCCCTTTCTTGCTTCAAATAGAAATAAATTGCATATTATAGAAGGAGGACATCATGGGTGTGGTTTAAGTGCAGGTGTTATTTGTAAAACAAGGTGGTGTTGAGTGTTTGGTACAGATTTTACCAAGTTTTAACCAAGTAAAACAAAAGTTTTTCTTTTGATAGACAATTTCTTCCATGAAAAGTAGTCCCATCTCAAGAGCCATAATTTTATGGTTACTTTGGTTACATGTAAATTTATGATTAGCCGCAGCTCAGCCATACTGACCATTGGTGTGTTAGTGGTCAGTGGAATGATAATATTTATTCTTTCTAGTGTAAATTACTTTCATGTTAAAAATGAGAATGTTTGGGTCCCTCGTGTACTGCAACCATCTAAGCATTGCTCTTAATTAGGGGTGGGAATTTAACGCGTTAATTGTGATTAATTAATTTGAAAAAAAATAATGCGTTAAAAAAATAACGCATTTAATCACACTTTGCATACCAAGCAAAGGGGAACTTTTGTCAATGCATGATTTCCTGGTACACTGATTACATTGATGCAGACATCAGAGCTACAAAAATGGAAGAATCGGAAGAAAGCGTGTTGCAGGGACATTACAGTGGTACCTCGCATAACGAACGCAGTCCGTTCCAGCTTCCGTTCCAGTTCGTTATGCGGGGAGTTCCTTTTGCAAAACACAATTTCCCCTAGACTTCTTTGAGAAATCGTGTAATCCGATCCAGGTACCCGCAAAAAATCGACAAAATTGCTAAAAAATTAAGACACAGCACTGTTAATGGGGGGAAAACTAGTAAAACATTCACCAAAGCAGGGAATGATGTTGGGTTTTTTTCTTGGGGTTCACACTTCACAGAAACA
>JBBPCZ010042202.1:0-13250 GCA_037974445.1 Brycinus macrolepidotus
CTGGAGAACTGTTCCTCAAGACCACATTAAAAATACAAGAAAGTCTGGATCTCTGGAAGCAGAATATGAAGAAATGAATGGGGGCTTATGACTTTTGCACAGTCCTGTATATAATACAATAACCTGACATTTTGATTAATGAAATACACACATTGCTTACACAAATGAACAAAAAATAATAGGCCTACGAAAGATGGCCACTAATAATGTTTAAAATGAAGCATTGTATTATTACAGCTTTTTAATTCAAATCTGTTCTTAGGCGTAAGATGTACTGAATATGCTAGATCAAAAGCTTATCATATTCAGTCCAACAAACTGTTTTGAAATGAAATGAAGTGTATTTTGCTCCTTTTGTAACTACAACGCTGCATTGCTTTCTTTGTACACTGATATTACAGGGGTGATCACACACTGATCTCTGGTGGCCAGTAGCAGAACTACCAGAGCAGCACAACAAGTCAAGTCAACAGTTGATAGTCATGCCTTTTTAAAGACAATAAAGACAGCATGTTGGCTTACAGCAAGAAATCAGGGGAGGGTGGAAACTAGTTACATCTGATCTAATCACACATCTCACCAGAGGTTTATCATAGTTTAGACGCAAAGAACAGGACCTAACACACTTCAGGCCCTACGCTGAGAGATGCTAGAAGTCCACCTCCATCTGATCACTTTAGATTTGATTAGATTAGGTTAGGTTAGATTATATTACATAAAGATTTAACTGTACTGTCATTTTACAAGTATGACAAAATGCAGTTTAGTATCTACTATCCTGAAAGTGTAGGTAGTAGAATAATGTACGCATGAATATATACTGATTAAAATGTTAAGCGAGAACAAGTACAGCCAAATTGTACTTATTGTAAATTGATAATAAATAATTAAATATATGCCAAACAGGTGGGGGAACCAGAGGTAGAAGTGAGATATTGACCTTAAATGTGTGCAAAAAGCATTGAAAGGTCCACAAGTATGAAAAGGGAATGGGCTACTTAGTACTGAAAGTAGTTTTATACTTCTACACATACATTAAAAGGTCTTTTACTTTTACTTGAATCACTGTTTCACAGACATAACTGTACAGTTACTGCTTTATGGGTTTGGTAATTCCTTCCCTCTGCAAAAAGGTTGGTTTTCTTGTCTGTATGCAAAGCTAAGATGTTTCCTAAGCCAATTTACAAACTTTAAAAAGGAAAAAAAAAGTTTTTTTTCAAACTTTTTTTAATTGCATAGTTATACAGTTAAGGAATAAATTAAGTCAAAGTGACTTGATGCAATTTACCAATTAAAGAAACTTACAAAGGCAGAGTGTCACAGTGGTGTGAGTGGAACCAGAAGTCTGAGGAATGAAATGCCTCTAAAAGCTCTCTCGCAAATGTTATGACATGAAATAATTATGATTTTAAATAACAACCACAAAATAACCACAGCCTGATGGTTTTTGGTATTAAATACATTTCAGTAAACCTATTCATGGTGGAGGGATACATGCAGGGCGTTGTGAGGCAAAATAGTCCCCAATCAAACTGATTTAGTTCAGATTTGCCACTATTTTACCATCATCAACATCCATATAAACTCTCAGAGACACGTGGAGCTTCACTGGAGGTCGATAGTGAATAAAACGCCTGACGTCTGGTTTCATTGACCTCCACTCTAAAGAAAACAGTCTCTACAATAAACCCACTCTGAATGACATTGTTTATAGCTCATTGACTGAATTATGCAGTTCTACAAGTTTTGAAATATTGTTGGAATTTCCCCCTAAGCTATGCTAACTTGTCATACTGTAGGATTCTTTTTTGGAAAAAAAAACACATTTTACTGTAAGCAGTAGCTGTTTTTTTTTTGTTATTCTTTTTTTTTATTCTGTTTGAGCTTTAACTTACAGCTTCTACTGAGCCCACCCTTTCTAGTCCAGAAGTGAATTCTCCTCTGCTCTTATCGTGTCTGAAACTCTGTGGAGGTGTGCAGGTGGAATTTGTGGTATTTGAGAGCCAAGCATGCAAAACCCTTAAACCGTGATTCATCTGAGCGGAAGGTGTAATCTGTGTGGTTTGTCACGCATTGTGTGTGTTTGGACTGGATTAGTGGACTCAGACATAACAGTGTAAGTCAGACAGGCACACACACACACACATACACAGACACACACAGGCACACACACACACACACACACAAACACACACACACACAGACAAACTGTAGCTGCATCTCAAGTCACACACTTCTATACTTAACATACTAGATTATTGAATGCATTTATAATGGGTGAGCATATTTTGCACACTTTTTAGTGCGCTAGTGTGCAGTTTGGGACACAGTCAGTGTTCTTTACTGTAAGTTTGTGAATATGGCAAAGACCTAATAGTGCTTTTACTGGTTTCACCCCCGAAGACACCCAGAAGTGCTGCTCAGCCTGTAGGGCTTATTATTCACTACCTACATGGAAATCACTGCAGAACAACTGATGTGTTATTAGGTGAGAGTGGACGTTTGGGTCTCCTGTGAAGGCTTTGTTCTTTGTTTTGATTTGTTTGGTCAGATGTGTTTGTATTTGCTCCCTTATCCATTCCAGTAGTAATGACATAAGAGAACCTTAAGGTTTCCCTAACAGGCAGAACCACCGTGCTGTAATTCAGAAGATGACATTAGGTAAAAGGCTAATAGGCTCCACCATCCCCACTGAAAAAGACCCATAGGGATTACCTGATGGTTTTGTTTTCTAATGGGAATTGGTGTAATGGTTATCAGTAGAGACCAGTAGCTTTCTGTACAATACCTTCAGATTCAATTTTGAAAACCATCAAATGCATCAAGAAACAATGACAGATCACCTGTCCCACCCTCAAAATCATTTGCATTGTGGTAACAACCCATCAGGAAAGCGCAAAACATCATCTCTCGCCGTTAGACATGATGGTTATAAACCACCAGGAACCAGCAAACACTTTAAATGGTTTAATGATCAAATTAATCAATTGTGAAAGTAATATATCAATAATAATATTAATGGGTAATAATTCATTAACCCTGAAAGTCACTTTACAGGAATAGGAAAATAAGTTTCTTAATTTTCAGTGTAAGGGAAGGTAAGAATGGCTTTATTCACTTTGGACCATTTCTATTGGTCTGTTCATTATGACATGTTGAGACAGTGTTACTGATATTAAATTATGTAAAAACAAGGTTTCCTAAATGTCTGTTGGAGCTTCAGTGCTCCCTGTTTGGGTGATAATATCTGGACTTTAGTGTCACACATTCTGGCTTTCAGAATGACTGCAAAGAAAAAGAAAAAAGGAGAGAGAGATGTTAAATTAGTAATAAGGTTTGGGAAGGAAAGATCTTTATTATTCATATTAACAGACAAAAAGTCAAAACATCTGGAGAATAAACGGCGCTGGTTAAAACATGCAAGAGTGTGCTGATAAAATACTGCTGAAAATACTGGTAAAATAACCTTTTAACTAAATCCAGTTTCTTCTTAATTATTATTTGTAGAGCTGTCCAGTTTTGTAGCGCTATCTAAACCCACACTGATCATTCAAGTAAGTATCTCTGTCTATTTCCACAAACCTTAAAAAACAAGTATAAAAGTAGCATCTCAAACAACTACTGAAGTACTGAGTAGAACTGCAGTGGAACTTCTCAGACCATCCAGCATCTCTCGACACAGGAGCTGACGTGTGTTTGGCTCTATTCTGAATCCTTTAGTCTAAAATAAAATGCTGAAGCTCTAAAGTGAGAGGTGTGAGCAGCAGTCCAATAGTCAAGGACAAAATTAAACCCAAAAAACAATGAGAAACTAAATTTTAATGACTAATACTGAACAGAGGAAAAGTCAATTACTTTTCTCAGCAGAATACAGGAAAGGTGAAATCCATCACAGTTTTACATGGACCCGAATAGATGACACTAATAACTAATAACTACTCACTTTTGGCACCCATACACACACACACACAGAAACATTGCGTAATTCGTGAGAGTGGACATCCTTATTCCGTTTCTTTCACGCACAGGAATGCAGAGCTTATCAGTCATCAGGAATGCTTTATTACGTCGTCCGTGCTTTGAGCTTTGCTTTGATGGTTGTGCAATTAGTGGGACTTTTTTTCAGTTCTATTCAATTTCAGACTTAGATTTATCCAAGTTTTATTTTATTGCTCTATAACGCTTGGTTCAGATGTGCTGGATGCTGATATAAAATTCTTTGTTTGGGGCTCAGGTGACATGGTGGCACAGTGGGTAGCGCTGTTGCTTCATAGCAAGGAGATCCTTGGATCAATTCCTGGCCGGGATGGCCAAGGGTTCGATTCCTGGCTGGGATTGCCAAGGGTTCATCTCCTGGCTGGCATTTCCAAGGGTTCAGTTCTTGGCCAGGGTTGCCAAGCGTTTGGTGTCTGGCAATAGTGCCCAAGGGTTTGAATCCTGGCCGGGGTTGGGAAGGGTTCAGTTCTTACCTGGGGTTGCTAAAGGTTCGATTTCTGGCCATGGTACCCAAGGGTTTGATTCCTGGCCAGGGTTGCTAAGGGTTCAGTTCCTGGCCAGAGTGCTCAAGAGTTAATTTCCTGGCCGGGGTTGCCAAGAGTTTGAATCCTGGCTAAGGTGGTCTGCATGGGTTTTCATTGATTTCTATGGTTTCTTCACACGCTCATCAGATGTGAGTGTGTTTGTGTTTCTGTGTGTCTGCCCTGCGATGGTCTCACAACCTGCTCAGGATGTTTCTCCACCTAGGCATGTGTTGACAAGGAGAGGTGAACAGGTCCAGTTCATATCTCATACTGATCAAATATTAGTTATGTTACATCACCCATCACCACCATGCTTTGGAAACTGGTTTGTCATTCTGAAACTGTCAAACTGCCCATGAACAGCTTTTTCAGATGTTTTCAGCGCAAAGGACCATGTTTTACTTGCACTGAATTAACACATTAAAGTCTAAACAGGTTTATTTGGAGGAAAATAATGTCCCTCATATTTATGTATTATTCACATAATATAATAGCTTAATGACAATGTAAGGGTTTAGATTGAGAGCAGGCAAAAAAGACATTTAGGCATTTAAATAGTCATTGAGTCTTTATGGTTCTATATATAATCATTGCCTTTAGAAAAGAGCCCCTCAGGAACCCTTGTTTTTTAGGACATAGGATGGAAAACCTGTCCTATATGGAATCTTTTAACATGGTTCTGTACAGCACTAGTATTGTTCTAAAGTCATAGAGCCCTTTAAGTCATAGAGCCCTTTAAGATACTTAAGATACATAGGGCCCTTTTTAGCTGAGAATGGAATAGCTTCTTATTCTACACACCTAAAAATGCAAAAATGTGTTCTTTAGAGCGATTAAATTCCAAAAACTCCCAAAAAACCTTTCAATGGATGGTTCTTCAGAGATTTGTGAGTGTGAAGAACATTTTTAATGTTTAAAGAACCCCACATAATGTGACCGAACCTTACTTGGTTTTATATAGAGCTACTTTTTTGGTTCAGGAAGTTCCAACAAGATGTTCTTCATGAGTTTCGGTCCATGCTGCTTTCTGCACAGTTGCAGTTTCGGCGCCTCGCTAATCTGAGAATTCGGAGAGCTGGTGCGTTTGAACATGTCGAGACAGATCAGGCGGCTAAGTGGGAGAACGATGGAGGGAAAACGGGGAAAACGGGTGGCTTCATGGAGCTCAGGTCTGCCAAGAGCCTGGGGAAAGAGAGGAATGCGGGCGGAGCTTTTGGAGGATGCTTCGAATTCTGTCAAAAGTTTTAGTCTCACTTCCTGGTAGCCTCAGTCAGTCATCACCTGTCAGGTAGGGTTGGAGTCGCGTGGGTGAATCTAGAGAAGAAACACAGGGACAGACGTGCCTCCCTGGATGAGAGCACCGTTTGGAGCCGGAAAGCCATGGAATGATGAATCTGTACAGGAATTTCGGGTGTATGCTGGAGAACTGGGTTGCTGACGGTTACCCAGAAGCCTCCTATTACTCTTTGGAGAAACAGCAGGATGCCAGCAGTAGCGATTCTGCTTCTGCCGATTCCATCCGGCTTGCGGGAACCACCCAGAGGTCTGAGTCTGAAGACTCTGGTGTGGATTTGTCCAACGTGGGCAGCCCCAAGGCCTCCAGGTCAAGTGTACTGACCTCTGAAGACTCCCTCACCCTCAAACAGGACACCTTACATGAAACCGAGGAAGATCTACAACCTTCACCTTCTTCTCCAGCCCCATCGGTTTGCTCATCATCGTCCTCATGTTTCTCTGTGACTCAGGGGACTCAGTGTTTGTCCACAGCAGCCCATGGACCCTCAGAGGATCAGGCTGTAAGGAGAAATGAGTTGGAGTGGTCACGGGTCACAGAGAGAGAATCCCCTCTCCAGGAGAAAAGCCTGGATGCTGTACCTCGCAGACGCTGCAACACAACATCAGCCCTTCACACAGCCAGAACGCCCCACAGGACTGGAAGTCTGGGGCCAGGAAGGCCTCACGCACAACCTGCTGACCCAGACAGACAAGCACAGGAGCTTGACCTCAATAACGGAGGCCCAGCAGAGGTACGGCTCTCTTTGGCTTGCGTTTAACAGCACATGTTTTGGTTTCAGGGCTGGAAGAATATAAAGCTTATTTCTAGGACACATCTTTGTTATAAAAATAACACAAAATTTGTTCTCCCAGTGTTAAAAATACATCTGCATTCACAGCATTCGGCAGATGTTCTTATCCAGACTGACATGCTTTGTTGTCTACAGTTGTTTTTATGCTTAAAAGTACTTTTAAAGTTAAAGGGTTCTCTGCACAGTGATTTTCAACGTTGTGGTATTGCTACGGGGGCGTTAAGTTACTAAATTAAATTAAACTGCTAAACATACAGGCATTTAACCAAACGTCAACTTAAATCTGAAATAAATTATTGTGATCATTAATTGCAAAAGTAAAACATATTCATAGCCATTCAGGTGAACAGACATAATATTCAGGCTCGTTAGCTGTAATGTTAGTCAACTTTGGAAAAAAACCCCATTAAAACAGCCCCACCCCCACCCCTAAAGCAGTTGCAACACCGCCCACCTTCGAGATACTTTGAGTTATTCTGTAGAAGAACCACTTTGGCTTCCACAAGGAACCCTGCTTGAAAAAGAGATTTTGGAGAGTGAGGAAACTTTTAAAAGTTTAACGCATCTTAGACGCATAATATAAAGGCTTTATAGCAATGTAAGAGTTCAGACTGAGACCAGGCAAAAAAGATATATAGGCATTTACATAGTACTTGGGTTCTATATATAACCACTGCCTTCACTGAAGAACCCTCGAAGAACCCCTGTGTTTTCAGACGTATGATGGTTGTATATGGAATCTTTTAAAATGGTTCTATACAGCACTGCTATTGTTATGAGCCAAACAGCCCTTTAAGATACTGTCTAGAACCCTTTTTAGCTAAGAATGTACTAGGTTCTTATTCTACACTCGTAAAAATGTCAAAAACAGCTATTAAATTCCAAAAAATCCCTAAAAACCTTTCAATTGATGGTTCTTTAGAAATGTGTGAATATGAAGAAGCTTTTTAAAGAATCGCCACATAAAAATAAAAGGTGAGTAAACGTGATATTCAGCTCATTAACAGTAGCTGTCTGACATCCAGTATTCATCAGCTTTGGGGAAAAACATTAAAAAACATTAAAGCAGCCCCCCCCCCACCAAAACAAACCCTAAAATGATTGTAGCTCCTCCCACTTTCAAGATACCGCAGCACAAGTACATTTTTGTTGTGCATACATTCACTGTCCCATCGAAAAATGACGTTTGAACTTTTGAGTTTGTACTGGGGGGTGGCACGATACTTTTTTCATGTCGGATCCCGATACTGATACCGCAATCTGCCGATACTAATTCCAGTTCGATACCATCTTTTTCCTACTCTTCGATTACTAATCTGTTAATAACACATCTGTCTGAATCTGAAAATTCCAGTTTCTACACCCATATAGTGCCCAGTGTGTCCGTTATGCAGTTCGGCACACATGACTGAATCTGCAGCGACTCCTTGTTTAACATGTTTTACACTGTTTGTGTGCAGGACTCTGTATTTTAAGTGCACTATGTAGGGAGCAGGGAGTCGTTTGGGTTGCGAGTCTCTTGCTGCTCAAAGTATCAGATCGGGACGCCCCTAGTTTGCAAATTACAGACTAGTACCTTTTTCCTGAGAGTGAGCTATTGAGCTATTTTGTTTATAAATTCCATATTTAATATTCCTAATAATACGGCTGATATATCGAGTATACTTAATATTGCTAATAATAATTCTGATATATTAACACAAACACAAGTTAAACGGATAAAAACAAGCCATAAGCAGATGCATTACATATGAACATGTGTTATTGTGCGCTGGCTGAGCTCCAAACATGAGTAACATCCAACTGTCATGTTGCGTTACCATTTGCTTCACTGGCTTCTGTATTGCTCTTGTGTTCTTTGTGTTTTGTGATGGTTTTCACTGAAACACACGCCACTAATTAACTGCTTTGACTGCAAACCTCAGCTCAGAACCTCCAGAATGTTTTTATACCGCCACGATTCCTATAAAATATTTATGGTGTTCCTGCCATAAAGGAGAAAGGCCCTTATCTCAGAGGAGGTTCAGGGTTTTTTTGATATCGGGCGTATCTGATGTCGGCAGTGTGTGACGTTCGTGAGCGGGACGTGAAGATACTGTGGATAAGCTTCATATTCACTCCGCAATTCACTCGCATGACATTTAATGGTGAACAAATTACCAGCAATCCTGCAATTTCATAATCGCTTTACAGCAGAGCTCAGATAATGAGCTCTTTACCCCACACACACACTTCACTGAGGCAATAAACACACACACACACGCACACACACACACACACACATGCACACACACACACACAGAGGTTTGTTTTTATCCCTTCTTAGGACCTGTCCCTTAAGTATATATATATGTATATGTCTAAGTATGTATGTAATATTTATGTGTCCCACACGTATTGTATACAGTCCCTCATACAGTCCTACGCAAAAGTTTGGGCACCTGTGATTAAATTACAGGCTCTGTTTCTGTATTATAAGTGAGTCTCTACAGAAAGCACATTTCAGCACATTTATTTGCTGAATTTAACGTGTGGAAAAAAAAACATAAAATATGACCTCTGCAATAGTTATGGCATATTTTATCTTATTTTTTGTCTTCTTTCAATATATTAATCTCAATAAATGCCTCCATTTGACAGAGAGTTTTGAAACGATTGTAAATGTGTATGTATATGAATCAGTATCTGACTAAGAATCTGAACATTTTATTGGTCCCAAAGGAAACTTCTTACGCTTTGACTGCACAGAGACACAGAACAATATAAACTATAAAGTGAAAATAAAACTCTCCAGAAAATTCTCTGTGCTAAGAAACAGGTGCAGATGATTCCAGATGATCAGGCGGTGATCAGTATACTGGTGGTGCTGAACGCTGAGTGGTTGGAACTCCTTTATCTAGGCTCCTTGTATCTTTAGGCACTTTGCAGCCTGTCGCAGGAAAACATTTGTTCCCATTTCTTTCGTTTAATCTGCTCAGTATACCAAAGATATGACAGTTAGAAAGGTAGAAAATAGTATTTTTGCACCAACAAGGTGTTTCAAAGTAAAATATAAAGAAATGAGCTGAGGAGTGGGTCAAGACTTTTGCCCAGCACTGTACATAGATATGTATATATGTAAAGTATATGCAAGTAAATACAAAATAATATTCTGATCCTGATCCTAAACCAAATCCGAAACATCCCAGGAACCAAAAAGAAATGTTTTTTTCTCTTTCAGTTAAAAAAAATGAAACATGGAGTTTTAGTATAGGAGTGTTTTGTTAGTCCTGTAGTTCAGATGTGGTTTTGTCTGGTTTTACTAGAGAGCCGGAACACACACGCACAGGTGCACGCTCGCATGCCTACTGTCACTGCATGACTCCTCATTAATCACTCAATGTGTGTGTGTGTGTGTGTGTGTGTGTGTGTGTGTGTGTGTGTGCTCGCGCGCGCACTGCTCTTTGCTCTTTTCTCTGAACCAGTCAGTTCAGGTGAACGGAGCTGTAAAGGGGTTGTGAGGAATGCGGGGGTGGGGGTGTGTGTGGGGGGGGGGGTGCGGTTGGAGAATGCAGGTTACAGATAGCAGTGAATTCAGGACGTGCCTGAACACCAGTACTTTAAAGAGAGCTGGAAGAAAGAAACATTTTCAGCCTTGTTGCTTTTTCCATCCTTTGATTTTTCACGTCCATGGCGAGGGGCAGCACAGACACACACATGTGGGTGTTCAGGATTAAGAGTTTCCAGTAGCTAAGAATCAAAATCAGAAAACTTTATTGATTCTGGAGGAAATGTTATAACGGCACAGACACGAAGAGACACAAAGACAAGAACAATATAAAATATAGTATAAAGTCAAAATTAAGCTCTCTAGAATACTCTGTACTAAATACTCTATTATACATACACAAAATGATGTGGTCAGTATGAGAAGTGGATATAAATACTATAGAGAAATAAATTAAATTGCTGTAATTTACTAATTTACTAGGTAACCCAGGGCCTCTGCTTTACTGAGGTTCTGTAATGTTCATCATGACTTTTGCTTTGTTTCCAGAAAGGACAGAACTGGGCCTGGAGGTGGTCACTCTACTTGACCTTGCAAATAAATGATTCCTTTTAAATAAATCCTAACCCTCGTAATGTGGTTAGGGAGTAAATACGAAATCTTGCCTGCCACTGCTATTTTATACAGTTGTATTTTATTTTATATCTTATTTAAAGCGATAGCTTAACCAAAAGTCTAACTTATACACTTTCTATACACTTTTTATACACTTTTTATACACTGCAGACCTAAATCATCTTACACTCAACTCAGTCTGTGTCATGTTAAGTAATTTCTAACACTTGCTTATATGTACTGTTAAAATGGTTTGAGTTACAAATAATGTAAGTTTAGTGTAAAATGTCATCAAACTATCACTTTAATATGTAATGTGGCACTTCAGACTAAGGCACAAGATACTGAAACTGACACAGCTCAATATTCCACATATGAATCATTCAAGCATAACAAGGCACATCTAACTTAAGTCCTGAACCAGTGAAGAAACAGGTGCAGATGATTCCAGATGATCAGGCGGTGATCAGTATACTGGTGGTGCTGAATGCTGAGTGGTTGGAACACCTTTATCTAGGCTCCTTGTAAAACATTTGTTCCCATTTTTTCTATTAATCTACTTAGTATGTCAAAGATAAGAGAGCCTGACAGGCGCAAAATAGTATTTTTGCAGCAACGAGGTGATTTAATTCAAAACATAAAGAAATGAGGGGTGGTGCAAGAATGTTGTCTTGTCCTTAACCAGGGTTGTTGGGGGTGCTGGAGCCTATCCCAGAGCTGTCATAGGGCAAAAGGCAGAGAAATACCCTGGACCCAGTCTATCCCAAGGCGCACACACACACACACACACACACACACACACACTCACACCTAGGGGCAATGGAGCATCTCCAATTTGCCTGTCCTTGGCTCGTTGGAGGAAACCGGAGTAACCGGTGGAAACCCATGCAGACACGGGGAGAACATGCAAACTCCCACTGCTGTAAGGCAACAGCGCTACCCACTGCGCCACCATGACCTATACATATATATATAGGTACATACATACAGATATATATACAGTACTGTGCAAAAGTCTTAGACACCTAAGACAATTATATTTAAAACCTGTTTAGCTCGGCAGTATGTTTTCGAAAGGTACAATTAGAATGCATACAAATAATATTAATACAGTAAATACAGTGATTTTATGTATGTGTCTGTGTTTTCCTAATCACTTCCTCTCTTCATGGAAGCTGAGTTTTATATTGTAGTTCTCATCAAATACCTCAAACCTGTGTTCTTCTAACCAGCTCACAAAACTTAAAGTATTTTTTACAAACAAAACAAATTTTGATATTAATAAATGCTTTCTTGTTTGCATTTATTCGAATGTTAACTTGTGGCAGAAAGTCTCTTACTGCTCAGATAGATGGCTTTAAACAGTTTGCAAAGGAGTCCAAGGCTTTCACACAGTACTGTGTATGTATGTATTTACACACACACATGCAGATGTACCGTTCACTGCACAACTGCCCTTTCAGCCCACAGTGGGTTAGGCTCGCCCACTCACACTGAAGTCATAAAGGGTGTTTCAGCTTGAACTGCTCTCTGAGTCAGGCACGATACAAGGCAGCCAGTCAGAACTGTGGCCAGTTAAATAAATCAGTCTTAATTCATTATGACTGTTTGTGATTGTGTGTATGTGTGCGTGTGTGTGTGTGTGTGTGTGTGTGTGTGTGTGTGTGTATAGCAGGCTACCTGCGACAGGGACCCTGACTGGGACGGGCGCTCCCCCGGCCTGCAGTACCTGGAGCGGATGTGCCGGATGCTAGAGGAAATCGCTCGGTTACAGCAGCAGAACCAAAACCTTCAGTGGAAGATGGACACCATCTGCAGCCAGAGGGAGGTGAGAGAGTCTTCTTCAGTTGTTTGGTGTCTGAGTCGTTCTGTTTAATAACACTGTTTAACTGCAGTGTGTAGCGAGTCCTGGTCACCTCAGAAATATTAGAAGGAAAAGTAGACTGCATATGAAAGTGTGTGGGCTGCTGTCCCTCCAGTGTTTCTTCTGGTGTTATTAGGGGAGTTTGTTCCCCTTTGCTGCAGTAACAGCCTCTAATCTTCTGGGAAAGCTTTAGATGGGACATTGCTGTGAGAATGTGATTGCACAAGAGCACTACTGAGTTCAGGTACTGTTGCCAGATTATTTCTGGATCACAAACAGCACTTCAAAACTAGAAGTGGAGATACAGGGTTGCAGTACCGTTCAGCATGATATACTGATATAGATGCAGGAGGTATCAATATTTCCCCAGTTTTCTTGTCTATGTCTATATATATACTATACTATAAGTCCGGTTTGCGATTACATTGTTCTCCACGCTCAGTCAGGTTCGGCTCATTGATTAACTAATACAATTCCTAGTTTTCAGTATGTGCCCGTGTTCTCACCTTTACTAAAAAGTAAATCTCCCCCACTTCTACACAAACTTCACGGGCCACCCAGATCATACTGTATTCAGTTTAAGCTGCTTCTCATTATCTTTACTTATATTTATAAATAGTATAAACATATTATATGTACAAATAACACTTATATACATTTTTTAACATTTACCTTTA
>JBBPCZ010042231.1:0-13250 GCA_037974445.1 Brycinus macrolepidotus
AGGCTCCTGATGAGATGCAAAACACAAGAGACCCAGAACAAAACTAATGGCGGCCTCTAGTGGCCGAAACCCAGACCGGACATTGCTGAAAATTGCTGCAAGATACTTCTGATTATTTTTGCTATTGCAACTGCAAAACATAATAAAATGTATTACATGATTTCATAATTAATGATGCCTGTTATCCACCATTCTTCTTTCATTTATAATAAGGGTGCAAATCATTCTGAAATTCCAAATAATTTCCATTCAACACCATTCCATTCTATATGTTAGAATAATATCTGATTTATTGTGCAGAATTTCTTGCGAGATGATTTTAAACTGTTTAAATTTTTTCTCTTTTTCTGGGTCCCACCAAAAATCCAGCTGTTGACATGCAGCACCATAAAATGTCATCTGTGAAATTTATGTTGACAAAGTTAGGCACCATTGTACAAGGAATGGCCACCTGTGAAACAGAGTGTTCATTTGCTTCTGGTGTCATCATTTGTCGATTTGCATGTGAAATATATTGAGAAATATTTTCCTAGATGACAATAATTCATAATATAATATGATACCAGAAGGGTGTCTAAAATTACACTCAGATGGTTTGTGACCTCTCAGTATTCACATCTATAATACTTTGAAAACCTTCATTTCAAATTGAGAGTAGGAGAGTCTCTCATAGGTATGTTATATTGCTACTATGATTCTGTGACAGTGCGACCACAGTAAGCACAATTAGCACAGCATAAGAAATCTGACAACGTATAATGTAGAAGTACCAGTTTAAGGTACTGACATCTGAAAAGGGTACGGCAATGGAATGTTCCAGTGTGCTGCACTGCAAGCGTTGGAGTTAGAAGCTGTGTGGGCAGTCTTACAAGGTAAGCTTGTCTTGATGGGCCAACATTTATGGTACTTGGTTCATGCTTCTTGGTATTTGCAGTTCATAAGGTATTCCTGAAGCTGCAATCAAGGGATATGTGACTGTCATCATATCATATCATCAATATATCATCTTAGTTTATAAGACTGGTTTAATTTGGAGGAATGAAATCGGTTGTAATCAAGTTCATTTAACACCATTAGTCAGTCAGGGGCCATGTGAGGGCAGGTAAATAGAGATTCTGGAGCATGAATGTTCTGAGGTTTTCTCTTAATCTCATCAACATTGCCATGCCTGTATGAAGAAAAGGGAATGTTAAAAGGTGATTTAGATGGACTTCAGGTAAGCAGTCCCCAACTGAGGAAAAATATTTTGCAAGAGACCACTTCTGGATACCTCAGACTCAAGTGACTTTTGTCAGCCTTTGTGAACCCTGATAGATTACATAAACAAAGGGTTATTCCCTTCTGTATAAAAAATGCTCCAGCAACCTTTTTGGAGGTTAATTAATGAGCTTGTTTCAGGGCTGAGTACCTTACATTGCTGATATGGTGGTCAATGGTAGTACTTAAACCACAGCATACGTACCACTTGCAAGGTTGAAGCAAGCATTATGTTTGCACAGACAGAAACTTGTGAGCTGGCTTTTCATAATGTTAAAGCAATTTTGCCTTGTGAGCCAGTGTCTACAACACTAGATTTTACCAAAGCTTTTAAGATGTTGGTTAACACCTGTGATGGTGAGGCGCAACCTGTATTGCTGTAGACACATGATGCAAGGGCAGACATGTCTATTTCTCTAAAAAAAACAAAACAAAACAACCTAAAAAACCCCCAAAAAACTCAATGTCCATCTTAAAGCATACTGAACTGAAAAAGGTGTTTGCTTCAGTTCAGGAGGTGAAGTAGTGGTGAAGTAGTGGTCTAGGCTTACTATAATACTTTTACATTTCGTTCCAAGTTTTAAATGGTGATTTTTTTCAACTTTTGTATGAGGGTGGATGCCATGGGATGTACTTTTTCCAGTATTGATTATATATAGATGTTTCAATTATTCAGTTAATAAAGTGGTGTAAAAGTTCAGTAAAAATTCAGAAAAAAGATCACAGAAAGAGGAAATATAGTGGGAATATATTCTTTTTCTTTTTTTTTTTGAGGTTGGGGGTATGATTGAATCCAATAGATTTAGAGCAGGGACAGAACTGGTTGGCCCTTTTAATGATGCCAGCTCTGCTTCTTACTTGGCACATAGTGGGGTGCTGAGAACTGGAAAAGGTCATGGCTTGTTCCAGCATGCTGGTTGGAGCCCGGCAGTCTGTCTGGCAAAAAAATATTGTTAGCATTTTTTTTTTGCAGCTTTGAAGCTCCTCGCAACTTCTCTTAACTTCTGCCTGGTCAAGGGGTGTAAGTGACCACGTTTTGGAGTTGGAAGCTGGGAAGGTAAGCTGCCTGCTCTCTTGATAGTTTACGGTACAGTGCACTCATATGGAGTTTACTCACACCAGTAGCAGCTTTGCAGAAGGGCTAGGGGTGAGTGTAAGTTTATTTAGAGAGAGCCACATCATCTTTCCTTTGGTGCCTTTAGACATGGCAAAAAAGGAAAACCTGAAATTCGAACATTACAATCTTAATAACGACTGAAAACAAAATTAGCATTTGCCAGCACATAACAAATTTAGGTGTATCGAGGTGATGCAAAGAATGAATGAATAATATACTTAATATTTCTTAATAAAGGTTGCTCTGTTTAGTTTATTTGAGTCATTGTCCATGCTGCTGGATCTGGGATGTGATAGTTATAATCACATACCTAATGAAAGCACTTTTTTTGTTGAAACTGCCCTCAAGAAAGGGTGAAAAAGAATTCAAGCTGCCATAGCCTGGCTCATGATCGCATACGACAAAAATCAGTTTTTTGTATGACAACGACTCTATGCTTTAATAAAATAGCTGTGTCTATTTTTCAAAGGCATATGGAAAGATCTTTTTCCCCCATCACTAACAGTGCAAAGTGACAAAAAAACAATATAAAAATCTAAAAATGAATACATATGAAATTTACCATTTAGTAAGGGGAAAAACTCAATATTTGCACAAATTGCCTTATGTGGGGTTTTGCGTTGTTCTGTCACTATTGTCTTACTTAAACCCTCTTCTCCTTTGCAGGAAGATGAACACCAGCCTCACAAACTCCACAGATGAAGAAGTGAAGACACTGATTATATTTTTGTTTTCACCCAGTGTCCTGTCTTTCCAAATCATCAACCTTTCTCTGAGTCTTCCTCTAAACATCTACGTCCTCGTTCTCCTCTTCAGAGCTGGAGGACTGGATGGCTCTGCAATTTTTAGCCTGAATCAGACTGCCACTGAAATTCTCTTTGCTCTCCAGGCACCACTGTTTATCCTACACTATGTGGACATGAGAAATCTCTGCGCCCTGAAAGCAGTGGTGTTTTTCACTGGTACTTGCATGTTTTCCCGTCTCATGTTCCAGTGCTGTGTATGTTTACAGCGCTACATGGCAGTGATCCATCCTGTTACATTCCTGAAGTACAAATCTGTGAACAATCGTGTAACGGGTTCCGTCTTAATATGGACTTTCTCAGTAATATGTGGCATTGTGTGCACTAAAGAATATTTAAACTTGCCTTTTGCTGTTTTTGCGGTCCTGTATAACATAATTCTGAGTTTACATATTTTCTTCTGTGTTTCCATTTTGAGAGTTTTGAGGAGAAAGGGACCAGGAGAAAGGGAAAGGAAAGATGGTGGAGTGAATGTTGCCAAAAAGAAAGCATTTGATTTAGTTTTCTTAAATTTCCTGGCCTTTTTATTCCAAGCCTTCCCATTAGTTTTAGTCTGCAGTACAAATAACAAAATATCTATTGATGCCTTTAGTGTATTGTTCATCATTTACATGGACGTCAATATTGCAGCAGGTAGTGTTCACCCGATTCTAGTTCTCCACCAGATGGGTAAACTGACTGTGAAGTGTGTTTAATGCAAACCCAGAGCTACCGTTTGCCTTTTTATGACGGAATATCGTTTCTGTCCTAAATAAATGTTGCATATTCTGTGCCCTCTAGAGCTAATTGTAGTTAAGGTCCTGAATGTCTTTTGGTGTTTACCCATTTCTTCTCCCATGAATAAGAAGGATAAATGTAACTTTCAAAGTACAATTGATCAAAGAAAACCAAATTTTTCATAAACAAACATTTACACACCTCACAATTATTGGCAGCCTTAGAAATGAATCTTGAATAAACCTGATTTTTATATTTACCATGTGTTAAATTTGGTCTGATTATCCTCAGGAATGTCATGGTTTCCCAGTCTCTGTTCCTTCCCTTCAAGCCATAGTGAAACCGCTAGGGCATCAGTTAATTCCATAGCTGAGTAGAAAAACTGTGATTCAGAATGGTTTGTTTGTTTTTAACTTATTGTTTAAAGCCCAACTTTCAGATGTGTTTAGAGGGCAAGGCTTTTTTGGAGGTCAAGGTTTTTACTATGTCATTTTTGGTCTTAAAATTATCAATTGTACTTCTGTACATGATGATTGGTGGAGCTGTCAAAGGGGCTAGATCTCTGAAATGAACTCTGCAATCACAGGTTTTTATTTTATCTTTATTAATCACCATTCGGGAAATAAATTGTGAATACATTTCGAGGTCTGAGTTCAGTCATTTTCTTCTATTTGGTAAGTTAACTGGTAACACTAAAGTAAAGTGGCCCCTTATAGTCACGCGTGAACGCACCACACCAGACAGTGTAAACAATGTGAAATTCTTTTGCTGCATTTAACCCTTTCACGAAGTGAAGCAGTAGGCTCCCACCAACAAGGGGCGCCCGGGGAGCAGTGCTCAAGGGTACCTCAGTGATGACACTAGCAGTGCTAGGATTTGAACCCACAACCTTCTGATTGCAGGGGCAATGCCCTAACCACTTGGCCACCAGCTGCCCCGTTTAGTGGCTTTTATAAAAAGCAACAGAGCAAACACCGCTAATGTTCTCAACCCTGTTTTAAGGAATAAAATTTTAATAAGGTGGTCCAATCTTGAGGTCCAAAATTATTAAAATAGAAAATTATTAAAATAGAAAATGGAAAAATCCAGTATCTGAGCCACTTATGCTAGAGGTTAATCATTTAATAATTTCTTGTTTCAAAAACATTGAAAAATTATCTAAATATTAAACTTACCATTTGATGTCTAGTTTATCATATGGCAACCTCCATTTTATATGTTTTTACAATATTAATAATATTAATATTGATATCAATATCATTTCTATTAATAATTTTAACAAGTGATTCCAAGTGTTGGAATCACGTCCTGTGCTTAGATAGCATCAACCACCTGCTGACCTCATACAAGAGAACAAGAGAGTCCTATACTGGTATGTGCTATTTGCTCTATCACTGATTGTTTATTGCAACACCTGTATTGCCAGTCCTGTACATCATCCTTCTCAAAATGCATCTTTTTTTCTGTTTCTCTGTTCAAAGATAGTTTTTGTTACTTTTCCATCATAATGAGAAAGGTAAGAAAACCAAACAAAATCAAGCTTTTGAAAAAAAACCCAGCTTGAGCAGTGATTAAACTAATAGTTGAGTACCATATCTGCGACCTGGTGTGCCTAGTTTGTTTTTGTTAAATTATTAATTATAGGTTATGTCAATAGTGACCAATGCCAAAAAGGTTGGATTGAGATGCTGAGATGATCTGAGATGCATCAGGAAAGTTTGAGGAGAAACTTTTTAGTTTTTTTCCACTGTTATCCTTTAATGAGCCAATTGTTGAGAAATTTGTGGGAGGTATGTGTTTTTTTTCTTCATTTTTAAAAATTAATCTTTGTTTTCTGAATAATTGAAATCAAATAACTGGTACACATTAATTGCGCAATTGTGTTTGGCTTGTTTTAGGCATCAGTACTGTGATAAATATTCTCAGCCACTTGCATTTGCATATAAGATTTTCCTATGAGATCGTCAAACACAATATGACAGTCTCACTCACGCTTAGATGTGCGTGTGTGGGGTCAACCTTCAATATTTTGTAGATTCATAATAATTTATAGAGCCTTACCTCATACCTGAGAATAAAGGAGTGTCTCACAGGTATGCCCTTTTTCTACTATGTTTCTTGGATTGCAGTAAGGTAAATGCGATTAGCACAGCATGACAGATTGACAATATATTATGTAGAGCTATTTCAGTAGATGGTGGATGCACTCGAGGCTGAACGCATTGTTATATCATTGGTATTCAATAGATTAATATGAATGCTTTTACAAGTACTTATTTATTCTTTGCACTGCAAATGCCATTTTCTGGATCAATGGCATTGCTGTTACTTATTATACCATATTTATTTTCAGACAATGGCATTTTTAACTTATTTTAAGTCATTTTATCTAGTGCAATTTTCTGCTTAGGTAGACAAGTTCATTGATTCAGGACGAAAATGAAATAATTGATAACTGATTGATAATTGGTAAATAATTGATTTAAAAAGTCCTACAGAAATGTTAAATATTTCTACAGTAATGTCATAATGAGAAAAATTGGCTGGACATAAGATATAAAAAAACTGTCAACAAAAGTTATGATCATTTGTGCAGAGAATTTATACCACCGTATGTCAGTACCCTCAATCAACACGACCCTCTTCTCTTCTGCAGAACAATGAATAACACCCTCAAAAACACAACTCTTTATAAACTGGAGCCATTGATTATAAGTATGGCATCACCCACAGTCTCGTCTATCGAGATCATCAACTTCTGTCTGGGTCTTCCTCTATACATCTATACATCCGTTGTCCTAATCAGAGCTGGAGGTCTTGACGGGTCAGTCATATTTAGCCTGAACCAGTGTCTCTCTGAAATCTTATTTGTACTCCCAACACCTCTGGTTATTCTGTGTTATGTCAGTGTGAGAAACCTTTGCATTGTGAAACCAGTAGTGTTTTTCACTGGTCTTTGCTTGACTGCCCGCTTTATGTTCCAGTGCTTTGTATGTTTTGATCGCTACCTGGCAGTTGTTCATCCTGTTCTTTTCCTGAAGTACAAATCTGTGAAGTATCGCATAGTGAACTCAATCTTAATATGGATGTACTCGCTGTTTACTGGCATTTACAGTGTGAATTACTTTTTAAATCTGCCCTTCGACATTTATGGAATCCTGTACATCATTATTCTGAGCATGCATCTCTTCTTCTGTTTGTCCATCCTGAGAGTTTTGAGGAAACCTGGGCCAGGAGAGAGGAAAAGGGCAAATGGTGGAGTGAATGTCATCAAAAAGAAGGCCTTTGAATTAGTTTCCTTTAATCTCATGATATTTTTAATCCAAACCATCCCAATAACTGCAGCCTTCGGTATAGAAAAGATGTTGTCTTCGGATGCTTTTAGTTTGGCTTTTATTATTAGCATGACTATCAATATTGCAGCAGGGATTGTACAACCAATCCTCATTCTCCACAAGATGGGTAAACTGACATGCAGAAGTCATATCTGAATGCAGACGCAGAAATATTACTTTCAACTGAGGTGAAATTTAAGAAAAAAAATTCTTCAGTGGGAAATATTTCCTTTACCTGTAATCTATTGTATGTGTCAACAACTTTTACTTGCATCCCACAGCAGTGTCACAGTAGTCTCCAGAGTTCAGTATTCTAGTTTCAAGACTAGGAAAATCCTCTACGGCTGGAGTATCTTGACAGTGGGAGGAACTTGGGTGGAAGTTGAAAAATGACTGTTTTCTAGTGAATTTTTGGGGAGGGGCTCTTTAGATATTTTTCCCAATCACTCGTGAATGTAGAAAGAAGGCTGATAGATAAAGTTACAGCTAAAAAGCAGAATATCTTATTATAACTTACATTATTGTCTTCAAATCATCATTACAATGGAGAGAATTACTCAGTCAAAAGAAATGAGTCATCAAATGAGGAGGGCAACCAGCAAAAAAGGCAAAGTTAACAAAGCAGCTATCTAGATGCCTTATATCAATTTGACTCCTTTTCTCTGGTTGAGAAAAAAGTTTCTTCCTTCGGCATCTGTATCATGCTAAATAAAGAGTTACACTAATGCCCTTTTTGTATTTATTAACCTATAGAACAGTGGCTAGGCTAGCAGTCAGGGTTGGTAAACAGGGATTCCCAATGAGGTTTCAGCATAATGCATGCTAGGTACTATAGTGCAAGAATAATGATAAACAAAACCATGAAAATTATATCAAAACCTGAGTTCTGTCAAACAGATAACACTGAGGGTTTAAACTCCTTGGTGACCAGGTTTAACATCAGAGTGCCTTTAAAGGCCTGCCAACTATGCAACAGAGTGCTCATTTACTTTTGGTGTCATTACTATGATAAATATTCTCACACATTTGTTCATTTGCCTGTGAGATATTTTCCTAGATGACCACCGTCAGGTCTAAAATGACAAAAGATCTAGAGGCTATATGTGAGGTCACTACATTTACAACATTTGACAGAGCCTTTATTTATACCTGAAATCAAGTATAAATACCTGAAATATTAAAAAAAAACAAAGAGAAAAATCAAGAGAATTACATATAGGTGATATTTCTACCACAATTCTGTGATTCTTTATTGCTCTACAGCCACAGTGAGGTTCAGGGCAGCATGCTGGATCTAATGGCACATAATGTAGAATCGTGTTGCATCTTTATGGGCTTCACAATACAGCAACTACAATCTGTCAATGCAGAAAATAAGTTCAACACTGCATATATGCACTGCAAAGATGGGGGGTAGGTTGGATAGGAAGAATTTCTTTCAAGCTAATAAAATGTCATTTCATGCTGCATTATATTGAGCCCTGACCAAACTCCCAAGCTGCCCCTCATGCAAACCACACTACCTGACCTGACTTTGGTTTTCACCTCTTTGAATAATTGTCTTCGAATCAGTACTTTTCTTATCTGACCTTCACTATGTCTGGAATCCTGTTAATAGCCTCTCTTGAGGAGGCCAGGGCCAGGGGACAGAGAAAGGGCAGTTGCAGGGGCATGCGTTATAAAATTGCAGGCCTTTGAATTAGTGGTATCTTTAATCCAAAACATTCCAGTAGCAGCAGCCTGTGGTATTAAAATATTGTTTGCTTTTAGATTGGCTTGGATATATTTGTGTAGAAATTTTGCAACCGATCATCTGTCTCTACCAGCTTGGAAAACTGACAAAGACTGGATAACTGGTAAGGACACAGACACAGAGGTCCTCGTCATTTTTTAAAATCTTTTATAATTATGAAAGATGTATGTCTTAAAAAAAAATAAAATGTAATGTAAAAAAAAACAAGCTATGAAGAAAGTTATCAAAAACCAGCTACATAGTAATAATGAAACCAATAATTATGCAGAATAATTGCAATTGTTTATTACTGAACAGCCAATATAATGTTCAGAATAGCATTAGATCCCAGACTCTGAGCAAGTCCATAGTGAGGAGTAAAGACTCTGTGGGATCAGTAATGACCTCAGATATGTTCTCCAGCTTATGAAAATATAAAAAAATATGAAAAACAAAAACATAGATAACTACAGAGCCATAAGAAAGACCTAAAATCAGAATCAGAATCAGAGCAACTGATAGTGTTGAAGTGCAAACTCTGGTCAGACACCTCTTTAACAAGAGTTTAGTTGAGCATGTTTGAAGAAAAAAGGTCATATAATCCCAAGAACACTGCACCCACACTGGAGCGTGGATGTGGGAGCATGATTCGGGGCTGCTTCCCTGTGAATGGTCCTGGGGCATATTAAAGGAGATTTTAATCCCACTGGCCAAGAAACTGAATCCTGAGAGAAGATGCACATTTCAACAAACATTCCCAAACATGCAGCCAAAATAACTCAAGACTGATTTACAAAAACAAAGGTGAAGGTGCTTGCATGGCCTAGCCAATCTCTTGTCTTAAATCCCTTTGAAAATGTATGGAGGATTTTGAAATTGCAAGTCCATAAGACGGACCTTTGTATCCTTGAGACATAAAAGACCAAGAGCTTTGACATAATGGAATGAGCCACAATTGAACCATGATACTGCAAAAAGCTAATTACGTCTTTCCATCAAAGGTCGTAAAGTCAGGTCCAGAAAGTAAAATCTTGCCCTGGAGCTGCTTGGCTTTCTTTGGTTAGCCCAAACAAGCAACAAAACTGTCCAGAGAATTGGAACAAGTTGGACAGTTGCGTTTTTAGTTTCAGGACCTCAATCAACCACCTTTAGTGTCTGAATAAATTTTTCTTATCAGATTTGTTTTTTAAAATCTTTGTTTATATTTTTGAATAAGTCCTTTTTGTTCATATTTACAACTACATTTGGATGTGGATATGTGCACTGGAAAATAATAAACAACAAAAAGAATGACAAATGTCTGTTATAGTCAGGTCAGTGCTTTAAACGTTATGTCTTAATTTGTGAACACATTTTACTTTAAACATTCAAAAATCATAACAATTTGTTAGATTTGTCATGAAAGTCCATTTCAGTAAGAAGACTAATATAACCACAGCTACTTAGATTTGCATGCAAGAGGACACTGTACAAGGTGACTGATGTGACAGGTCAGAAACAGCTCAGGTGCACATCACACAATTCATATACAGAGGACATTACTTCAAAACTAATCACTGAATCTCCACCTGAACCTGTCAGAGAGAGGAAGTAACACAACGAACACAGGAATCACACTTCTTCAGGTTTGTTCATGTGATACTTGTGTTCATGACGATTGGTAATAATTGCTCAACTGCTGCTCAAAACATTAATATGTGGCCTGGAAATATGAAGCTACCAGTAATGTGTAATATTCCTATTATGCTTATAGGGGAATAAACTCATAAAGATTCAGACTGTTATAAAATTGGTAGAAATTAAAGTATGATACCAGCATTAAGCACTGTAGCTCTTGATGTTCTAAAGCTTTCCAAAACGGCCAATTTGTTCAGATTTGCAAAATGCTGTGGAAATACAACACTGGGGTGATCAGTCCTACTTTTAGGCTTCATCCACATGTATCTGAATACTTTTTAATTACACCATGGTGCAGAGGTGTCACAGTGTTCTGTGCTTGGTTCATTTGAACAATGTGTCAACTTGACTACAAATGCTAATAACATCTATGTGTTTCATATGTAACATGATAATTATTAAATATTAAAACTAATTCTTCTTAAGAATAAGATTTGGGAAGCAAAAGCAGTGGAAGCAACTGCAAGCAGAAGAAATATTTCTCAGTTTATGCTTTTATTTTCTGGCAGAAACCAAACTTTGACTCTGTTTGAGGTACCGGATGATTGCAACAAGCCACGGTTCTGCTTCAGCTTCAGCAGCTTGCTCCATATTATGCACAATATGTTGTTTTTGAGTTGCTGTCTGGACAGGGGAATTTTTCAGAATTTCAATTTGGCTTGCATTGTCATCATGTTTACATGTTTTTTATTTTATTTTTCATCCTTACTTTTAGGACATTCAGACAGATTCCCACAGTAAGATGAACGTCAGCCTCACAAACTCAACCTCTCATATAATGGACCAATGGCTCAGTGCTATCACATCCTCAATCGTTATTGGCAATCAGCTTGTGAATCTTTTAGTGGGCCTTTCTCTAAACAGTTACATTCTCCTCCTTTTCATATCTGGAAGCATAAGAATGAATATGTTTGTGACTTTTGTCATGAATCAAGCTGCTTCAGAAATCCTTTTGTCTTTTTCAGCACCTCTGTCCATCATGTGCCATGTCAGTGTTGATCTGTGTTATTCTAAACCACTTGGATTTTTCTGGGGTATCAGCATGTCCGCTCGTAGCATTTTCCAGTGCTGTGTGTGTTTGGAGCACTACCTGGCAGTGGTCCATCCCATCACTTTCCTAAAATATAATCAAATGAGCTATCGGTTGTCATGCTCAGTGGTGTCCTGGACAGTCGCGTTAGCTTGTAGCATTTTCTCCATTTTCACCTTTCCATATTTGCCATATAATTTTTTGGGAGTCTTGTACAGTACTATTCTGGCTCTGGATCTCTTCTGCTGTCTCTCCATTCTGAAAGTGCTGAGGCAACCAGGGCCAGGGGACATGGAAAAGGAGAGGGAGAAAAAGGAGGGTGGCCTAAATGCTGTGAAAAGGAAAGCCTTCATAATTGTTTTCATCAATCTAATGGCATTTTTAATGCAAACCATCCCAATATCTACTACATTTATCCTTCAAAACAAATTCCATTCTCTTTATGGGTTCAACTTGGCAGTGGCCATTTGCATGTCACTCAATTTCGCTGCTGGGTTCATGCAACCAATCTTTTTTCTCCACAGAGCTGATAAACTAAAATTCCTTACATGTGTTTGAATTGAGACACAATGCTAGTCTTTTTAATTGTTTTCAGGCTCTTTGCCCTTTTTCTAATGGCCATTCCCCCAGCAGGATGGAAATGGACTCTTAAGATGTTTTATTAATATAGCAATATAAACAATCAAATATACTAATTAAAGTCATAATTAATATTAAATTAAACTATTTTCCTTTTTTCAAATTTCTTGAAAAGTCCTAAAATTGAGAGACCTTCTAAATACCACAACATATTATGGGTACTATGAAAAGGAGATTATGCACAGTAAGTACTTCATATTGAAAAATGAATGAATATGTAAGACAGTTATCAAAATGAAAATTATAGATTCAGTAGAGTTTCAGGTTGATTTTAGAGGTGATCATTGTATAGAAACAACTAGTGTAAAAAATCTATCCATCCATCCATCCAGCCATCCATCTATCTAACTACTGTCTTCAAAGACCTATTGAAATTGGCCCAAAACATCTCGGAAGTTCAAGAAATAAAAAAAGATTAACTTTTCTTATTTAAACTAATTACAATACATTCTCACACACACAGTGTGTGTACATCCAGTATTTACCGTTTTTCTCGGTCTCATTGGTGCATTTCTTGAATTGTTATTTATGTTTGCACTACAGTAAGTGCATTTCTTGAAACAAACTTGCTCAGAATGCTTAGTTTACGGCTCAAAAGCAAATATTTATGTCAATGAGCCCTTGTGCCTGTCATGTCACGGTTCGGTTAGCCACTGTGTTTGTATGTGTTGGACTTTTATTATGACTGGTGTTATGTTTATGGTTTGTATTAGTTTCGGCTTTCTCCTGATTGTGTGTAAGTGATGTTCTGTTTTCATTGGTTCTAGTCTTAGGCTGCGTCCGAAATCGCATACTATATAGTATGCGAAAAACAGTATGCGAGGCGAGTAGTATGTCCGAATTCATAGTATTCAAAAAACAGTAGACGAGAAGTACCCGGATGACCTACTGCTTCCGGCCGAATTCTGTAGTAGGCATTCGATGGACACTTCACTATCCCATA
>JBBPCZ010042242.1:0-13250 GCA_037974445.1 Brycinus macrolepidotus
TGAGTGGCTTGGAGGGACTCAGGACAACCCCCCCCCCCCCCCCCCCAGCCCCCCCAGCCCCCACCCCACCCCTTCACAACAAGGTTCAGCCTGCAAGGATGCTGTAATGTCATGTGTAGCCGGTGTAATGTCACAGTGGAAATGAGAAGAGGCAGCATGGCTGGCAGCGCACAAAAGAAACCTTGCCTTGACATGTCGCTGAATATTTCACGCAACAGAGCAATAGGATGAAACACAGCTCCAATTCCCCTTCACCTCGGTGAGGTGGTTGCTGTAGGGCATCCAGGGCTTCCAAACCCTGCGTGTGTTTTAGATCAGAACCATCCTGAGGTAAAACAGAGGTACATCTGAGGGACTCAAATTGGGCTCCCGCTGGTTTACTGTGTGGAATTACTTTCATACTACATGACCTGCTATAATGTTTCAGAATGATGCAATGCAGTGGTTTAGAACTGAAGTTCAGACTTCAGTTACGAGTCATAATTATTTAACTAACTTAACTGACAGGAACCCCTTCAGCTTGATCATCGCTGGGGTCTCTTGCTCACATGTTCTCCGGACCAGTTCATCCACCATGGACCATCTGCATGTGCCCCCATCCCCTTAACCAAAGCTACTCCTCACACAGACTCCAGTGAAAGCTGCTACTAATCACAGAGCCTGTTTGATTTACTGCCACTGGTACAACTCTACTGCTCAGTGGTAAAGTCCACTTCTGCCTTAGACGGTTAGTCGTCTCCAAGGTGATATTGTTATTTTCTCCTGTTGTCCAGTGTCGAACAGAGGAGAACGTGTTCCCCTTTTGGGTCTTGGTTCCTCCTGAGGTTTGTTTGTCAAGCTTTAGAGAGTTTTTCTTCAAACTGACCTTAGCTTTAGTGTCATGAAGTCTGTTTGAGTCTGCTGTGTGTCTTCCTCCGTGTTTCTGTTTCTGCACGTTTGGACCGTTTGCAGTCACCACAGGCGTGACGTCACAATGTTCACAACACTATCTCTCCCATATAGACTCAGAAGGTGAGTCGCCACACCGCTCCCTCTACCATACATTACGGGGGTGACTCAACCACAAAAGCTGATCAACTGATCGGCTAGCTGTGTACAAGTGCAACAGGGTGGGGTCTAAGGCATGGGTGGGGGGTGGTGGCCTAGTGGGTAGGATACTCACCTCTGGACCAAGAGGTCATGGGTTTGAATCCTACCTTCAGCACCACCACTGGGTCCCTGAGCAAGACCCTGAACCCCAAGTTGCTCCAGGGAGACTGTCCCCTGTAGTTAGGGAATGGAAGTCGCTTTGGATAAAAGTGTCTGCTAAATGCTGTAATTATGTCAGAGTTGAAATTTTTTCCAAAACCTCACACAGCCTTGGTGGAGAAGCGGCTCCAAAAAACAGGTGGAATAAAAATAATAATAAAATCTAAGAAGAACAATAGTGTGATTGCTTCACACTAATAATAATAAGATGAAGATGAAGAAGAAGAATATAAACATAAATATGAAGTAATGTAAAACTAATATAAAAATACTGGAATACAAAAAATCTGTTTCTAATGGTTAAGTGTTCACTTTGCAGAATTCTGATGTTCAAAATATCCATGCTGTTTTGGAATTGCATCTGCAGAACTGAATAGTAGTACAACAACAACAACAACAACTTAATGCAAGTTCAATAATGCTCAACCAGGTTGCTCAGCTTAGGTATTTTCTGTTTTATGAGCTTTGACCACCTGGCTCAGATGTGCTGGAAGCTGAAATGGAGCTGAAAAATTAATAGATGATAACTGCAAATTCTAAGAAGCACTTACTCTATAGAACGTCTGAACTGCTACGTACAAAACACCTCTGGCCCCACATGACCCACCACACCATTCAGAAATAGCATCTGTACAATGCAGCACTGTATAATGTGCTATATTTTAGAGTAATAACCTAATCAATGAGCTGATGACTTAATGACATAATGAACCATAATTGTATGTAATATACATTCTGTATTGAGAGCTTCAAGGCTGCACTTCACATTTTGCTGTCAAAAGCTGAAATGTTATTGCTGTATTTTTATTCTCAAAACAATAACTTTTCATCAGCTGTCCTATGTACAAATGTGGCATGTTCTGAAAGTTCAGAAATTGTACTTTCCACACAATAGTAATGAGTCAAATTAATTACAGCATGCTTGTGTCGATGCTGACGTTAACTACAGCTGTCTGCTTTACTTCTAGATGGTCTATTTTTAAGGCGCCTTATTTTATTTTATTTTTTTGCCGTGCTTCCACTAAAACACATCTCAGCCTTGACGGCTGCATGGACTGAATTGAAAGCTGTCTGGATGTTTTATTCCATCCAGCTATTAAGAAAAAAATCACTTCAGAAACCTCAGAATACCTTGGGAGTTTTCCTCTTGCTGTCAAAATTTAAACTTTTGCATCAAAACTATTCTACTGACAAACCAGCCACTCTCCCTCGTCTACAAATCAAAACTATAGCCCATAGACAAACCAAATCCCCCCACAAATCAAAACTATGGCCCATAGACAAATCAGTCCCCCTAAAAATCAAAACTATTGCCCATAGACAAATCAAGTCCCCTAAAAATTAAAACTATATCCCTTAGACAAACCAAATCCCCCCACAAATCAGAACTATCGCCCATAGACAAATCAAGTCCCCTAAAAATTCTAACTATAGCCCTTAGACAAACTAACACACCCCACCCCCGTCGACAAACCCACCCGTGTTGACACATTGAAACTATAACCCTACAGACAAACCAAGCCCTTCCTGTTGACAAATTCAAGCTATAGCCCCAAAAATTTCAAGTACCCAATGATGCCTCTGACTAAAACAATCAAATTCAGCCAAAAAATAACTCAAAAAGAGTCAAGGCTAGATTTGGAATGTGTGAAATACAAACATTGTGTAAATACATCAGAAATGCATTACTTTTCAAAATATTTTAATACAAACCATGCTTTTCTTTGTTGTTTTGTGAGAAATGTATTACATGGAAAGCTGTTCAGATCTGTTCAGAGCTGTTGAACACCTGCCCAATGACCTAGACCAATAAAGACCTACCCACCCCCCCCATTTCCCCCATTGCTGTGATGTCATTTGGTTCACAAAATTTAACCTGTGCTCTTATGTTTGCTTGTGATTGTCTCGTCAGATGACCCCAGTGACCGTGGACATGAACTCTACAGCTGACAGCGTGATTCAGAGTCTTTTACAGCACAACAGTCTGCCGGTGAGCGACCCTTCACATCACACCTCAGTCCTGCACATTTCTGTCATTTAGAATAAAGATTTTTTGTGAAATTTGAGGGTTTTAATTTGACGTGTACATCTATTTTTTTGCTGAAATGTCACTTATGGCCCTCTGATTCCGAGTCCTTGATCTGAATCTCTGTTACCAGGTAGGAGTGTTATTTTTGCTCCATGTGGGCACGTCGTCATGGTGTTCTGGCTGCCAAATAATTACACGTCTAATCAATCAAATAGGAAGACATGTTTTTAAACTGCATTTTAAAGATTTGATTTGATTAGTTGGTATTGTTGGTGTGCTGTGGGTGATCAAAATCACAGCAATCTCTGCAGTTTTAGTCAGTCGTTGCAGAGAAAGCAGAAGATAAAATTGAGTTATGATACCCCAACAGAGGGTGTTGTTTTCCACCCACTTCCAAAGTTAAGCACACATTTAAAAAGGTCTTCTTTAAAGATCTTCTAAGAACTTCTTCTTAGAAGGTCTTCTACTGCGATAGCTGAATTGAGCTTTATTAAAATGAAAAATTAACTTATACATTCACGCGTCAGGTCATCAGAGGAAAGCTGCAGTAGTCCAAAAACATTTTTTGTACACATTCTAATTGAGTTAAGTTATGTAGTCTCCATGGGGATCAAAGTTGTGTATGTCACAAGCCAGCCTTTTTTATACTGAAGGATGTTTAATCTGATAATCTTAATTCAGAAAACACAAACACACTGATTTCTACAGTGCACCCCCTGCCCTACACATTTCAGTGTTTACACACAAACGCAAAAACGGCTGGGGAATGGAACAGGTTGGAACAAGTGTGCTGGGTCAGATGTATTTGATCAGGTTTATTTGATCAGGTGTGTTGGATTAGGTGTGCTTGATCAGGTTTATTTGATCAGGTGTGTTTATTTGATCAGGTGTGTTAGATCAGTAGATTAGGTGTGCTGGGTCAGGTGAGCTGGATGAGGTGTGTTGAGTCAGGGGTGTGTTGGGTCAGGTGTATTGGGTCAGGTGTGTTTGTTTTTGCTCAGGCATGCTTTATCAAGTGTGTTGGGAGCCAGGAAAACACTAAACTGTGCAGTGTTGGGGTACCTGAGGACTGGTTTGATAACCACTGATACCTTCTTCATTTTTTAGCCCTGTATCTGCTAGTCCAGCCTTACCAAACAGGGGACATTTCCAAGTCTTTTTTACTTAAAAAAGTGCTTTGAACACACACTAACATATAGTCTATGGAATATTGTCTTTGAATTATTGAATTTTTTTGTATATAAGCGGCAATCTACTTCCAATTTATTCCACCGCTGTGTCTGACGGAAGTTCTGGGGAAGTTCTTGGGGAATCTTCTCACTGAAAGCTGTGGTACATCGCCCTTGCCACGGACTGCTAGGCCACAAGGCACACATCCCCTGACGGTAATGACCCCCTGGTGTAACAGTCACGTTCCTGCTCTCAGACCATTCAGCCCATTTAGAGCTCATCTCACTGGATTCCCTCATGACTGTTTCCCAGTCAACCAGTCCCGGACCAAATTTTCTTTCCAATGGAAATCTTCCATTGAGCAGATGCAGTTCTTGAAAGAACCCTTGGTAAAGAAGATGAACGTTTTTAAACCCTTTAAAGGTTCTTCACTGTCGTACATCTCACCATCCAAATTGGTTCTTTGGAAAACTAAAATGGGTTCCCTTGGTAAAGAAGGTGATGTTCTTTATACCTTTTAAAAGTTCTTCACGAGTGTACATCTCACAATCGAAACAGGTTCTTTAGAGAGTTAAAATGTGTCTTCTATGGCATCACTCACAAAACGTGATGTGTAATGTTTAGAGCACATTTAAAAACAACGTCTATATATTGAGGAGGTCTGTACACAAGAGCACGAAGCAGAGGATCTGAGACCTCAATGTCACATACTTTCTTCTCAAAAGTAGCACAGCATTTAAAATGGCGTTTAAAGATCACAGCCACTTCCCCCACTCCATCCAGTGGTTCTAAGGGAGCTGAGAAAGACACTGTCTGTGGGAGTATGTTCCAATAAAGAGCTTGTCTCACCAACTCCAATTTACGGGATATAAAAATGTTATTCAGGATAAAAGCTGAAAAGAGGTGATGTTCCTCTGATGGTCAGTATTCATTCAATGGTCGAAGTGTTATCTCCCAACATGGAACCAGGTATTCTCGGGTCTACTACCCTTGGGTGTGTTGGAAAACCAAAATATAGCTAAACTGTGGACTGGAGGGTCCAAGAGACTGAGTAATAAGTAAATCAAGCTCTAAAATCACACAACTGTTTAGTTTTTGTAGCTCTCACAGTCACATAAAAACAGCTACCAAAACAAGGGCATTGGAAGAAGAAAAATGTGTACAAAAGATGAAGGCTTTAAAGGAACACAGAGAGATTGTGCCCTAATTTGGAGCCCCTGGTGTTGGTCAGTCTGAATTTAGGAACAGACAGACTATTTCCAGAAGACCTGAGTGTAAAAGTTGAAGAGAGTGCGTTCCTCAAGGGTTAGTATTAGGTCCTAAAGTGTTCTTAAGCATCTCCCAACATGCAACCAGGTATTCTCTGGTCCACAAGTCTTCATTACCTGCCTCAAGTGTGCTTCAAGATAAACTGAAATGGAGCTAAACTATGGACCAAGGGGTCCAAGAGGAACTTCTGAAGTGGTGCATAATTTGGGGCCCATAACGCTAAAAAAAGGTCAGAATTCGGGAACACATAGAAGTCCCTTTCCGGAAGACCTAAGTGCACAAGTACGGCAATAAGGAGAAAGAAGCTTCTCTACAAAGGAGGCGCTAGACAGTTTTGGCCTTTATGTGTTTGCAGAGGAATTTCTACCAGATTTTTTTGAGAATTTTTGGAGAATTTGAGAGAGTTCCAGCTCCTGGAACAGAAACACAAAGAGTGAGGTATTAAAGAGTGTCTGGTGTGGACGGTGTGGAGAGTGACTCGGGGTCGTTTTGTGAGGCTGACTGTTGTTGACTTTGGAGCGGAGCAGGTGGGCAGCTGGCCTGTTTACTGTGTGCTCATTTTGGCATTTCCTGTGTTTCATATCTCCTTCTTCCTGTTTCCTGTCCTTCTCTTCCAAACATAATGACCGCTTCCTGTGTGCAGGGGACGGTCTCAAACTACCAGCTGTGTGTGGGACACGAAGGAGAGGAGGAAATGTACCCGCTTATCGGTGAGGACACACACACTTTTTTCTTTTTTTTTTCTTTTTCTTTAAATAAAAGATACGTAATACGTTTTTATAGAAAAGTTTCTCACATCAGACAAAAAAACCTTCCAAACAATAATTTTACAGAACTAAATCTTTTTTTTGGACAATTCCTACTGGTCCATTAATCCAAACCTGGATGGATGGCTTTACACTAGATGTTGGAACATTGCTGTGAGGATTTGATTGCAGCTGAGAGCATTAGTGAGGTCAGGTACTGATGCTGGAACATTGCTGTGAGGATTTGACTGCAGCTCAGAGCATTAGTGAGGTCAAGGTACTGATGTATCACTCCAGCGGACTCCACAGCCCAAAGCTGAGGGGCTTTATACCCCTGTAGGCCACGGGCACAGTGACCTCATGCATGTGTGGCTCCAGAGCCCACTCTACTGGTCAGTGCTTTTCTGTGGAGATACAAGCTGGGAATGGACACCAGTGCCAGCAACGGGGGCACCGTAAAGCAGCCGAACTCACTCAGCGGAAGAGCCGTCTGACACTTTTGGACTTGTGTTATTTATGACTACTTCTGTTTCAGGTCATGAGCTGCCCTTCAGTATCCTCCTGCATGCACTGCACTCTGCCCACGGCCACACACACACACTCCAGCAGCCTTCTGATGGACTGAGCGCCAACCACACACCGAAACAACCAACATCACCACGATTTACACTGAGGACCAAACCTGCTTCCTACACACACTCTCACACAGGTGAGTTTAACTGTACCAAACACTCATAAACACACACACACTCTCTCACAGGTGAGTTTAACTGTACCAGAAACTCATAAACACACACACACTCTCACACAGGTGAGTGTAACTGTACCAAACACTCATAAACACACACACATTCTCTCACAGGTGAGTTTAACTGTACCAGAAACTCATAAACACACACACACTCTCACACAGGTGAGTGTAACTGTACCAAACACTTAAAAACACACACACACTCTCACACAGGTGAGTTTAACTGTACCAAACACTCACAAACACACACACACTCTCACACAGGTGAGTTTAACTGTACCAAACACTCATAAACACACACACACTCAAACAGGTGAGCTCACGTGCACAGCACACACTCACACGTGCATTTACCTGCTCAACACACATTCACACAAATGAGTTTACCTGCACAACACACACTCATAGAAGAGATTACATGCACAACACACACTAACACATGTGAGTTTAACTGCACTACACACTGTAACAAAGGAGGGTTTGTATGCACAAAACAAATTCACATGGGTGAGCTTACCTGCAAAGCACACACTCACACAGGTGAGTTTTCTAACAGAACACACTCACACAGATGAGTTTTCTAACAGAACACACTCACACAGATGAGTTTCCTAACAGAACACACTCACACAGATGAGTTTCCTAACAGAACACACTCACACAGATGAGTTTCCTATAACTCTTGCAGTGAGTTATAAAGAGCTTGCAGCTGATTTGTTTTGCAACCAGCTAATAACTGTCCCTGTCCCACGCTGCCTCCTATAATACAAAATGATAAAATTGGATTCAAAATGAATCTCACCTGCAAATGATTTCTCAGATCATGCGGAACCCATGGGTGAACCCATGTGTGTACACCGAAAAACTACTCTGAATTTACTTGAACTCCACTTTAATTAAATACATAATTAATTAAATACATAATGACATAAAATCACATAAGTGCTTTAATATAATGTGGGTTTGATTTTCAGTATTTTCAGTGTGAGAATATAATTAGGAAACATATGAAGGGCCCACAGCTTCAGCCACGCCCCTCCATTCCGCAGCCCGCTGAGAGCCAATCATTAGCTAACGAGTGAAAGAGGGCTGAATGGACCCTGTCACGTCCTGTTAATTAAACAATTAGGGTTCAGTCAGTACAGGAGCTCTCCTGAGGCTCAAAACCACTCAGATGGGGTTTCACAGAGCAATAATGCTCCAGTGTTTAATTAAGGTGGGCGGAACAGGAAATGATGAGAGTGAACATGAAGTCTTCTTTCCAGGAGGATTCAGTCTGGAACAGGTCAAGACTCATTTATTCATAATTTTCTGACCTGAAACAGGGCCAGCTGATGCCTGACCCACACTGCAAGACAATCGTCCAGCATAGGGTTCTAAATGAATTAATATCCAGAGTGAAATTACAATACAATTTATATCCTGATCACATTCTTCCGCACACACTGACACATTCTGTTGGGCTTGGAAAAAAAATGTCTTTTGCGTGTGTGATCTGTTGATGGGGACCAACTTCTTCTCTGGTAGAATCTTGGTCTTCTAACACCTCTTAATTTTAGGTCTTATTTTTAATTTTTTTTTGTGTAATATAAAGCACAGATGTACGTTGCTCTGGATAAATGCTGTAAATGTAAATGTAATGGCCAACGCATTACAATAGAAAGCATTAGGACGGCCCAACTGGACTGGGAGCAGATTGTAGGGGTAACGAATGGGTTGTAGACCCCCACGCCATCGGATAATCGGAAAAGACCACCCTGATATGGCTGTAGTACTCACCTTGAGTCTGGACTTGTCTCAAATTCGTCCATCAGCCTCTCCAAAAAAAAAAGCTTCCGCTACCATGGCAAATAAAAAGCAAAATTACTAATCAATTAAAAAAAAGGCACCTGCAACGATCAACCAAAGGACCCCTCACCCACTTAACAACACGAAAACAGCTGCAGCGACCGATAAAACCTACTTGACTTGACTTTGACTTGAAAAAATATTGAGTAATCAATCTTGTTCAGAAATTAACACTGAGTGAATTACTTCCAAATCTACCAAGAACGAGCTCTGTCACTGGTTGCCTCTTGACCAATCACATGCCTGCTTAGCTCTTCACTGTGCTCTGAATCCAGAATCATCATCTCCATTCACTCAGCGGGCCGAGTGAATGGAGAGAAACGGCTTTAATTAAAATAAATGACAGGTGATCTGATCCTACACTGATGTTCCACTGACCTCGGTTTCAGACCATCACACACAATAAAGGGTAAAGATAAAGTGGGCATTTGGCTGATTCTCTTATCCAGAGCGACTTACAATCATTAGTCACAGGGACAGTCCCCCTGGAGACACTGAGGGTTAAGTGTTTTGCTCAAGGACACAGTGGTAGAAAGTGGGGGTTTGAACCTGCAACTTTGTGGTCATCGGGTTCACAGGCAAGTGTTTTACCCACTAGACTGCTACCACCCCATAACAAAAACACCATCATCACACCCTCCATCCCCCCCCCCCAGTACAGACCATCACACCACACATTATATACACCATCACACACTATATACACCATCACAACAGCACACATACATTATAAACAGCTCTGCGCTGTTTATAACTCTGTCTCTTATGGGGACTCATTCTTAACACTGCCTCTAATCTTTTTTTGGACTCGGTCTTGAACCTGTTTGGTCTCGGTCTTGACTTGGACTTGAACCTGTTTGGACTCGGTCTTGACTTGGACTTGAACCTGTTTGGACTCGGTCTTGACTTGAACCTGTTTGGACTTGGTTTTGACTAGTCCTGGACTTGGACATGTCTTGGACTCAACAAAGGTGGTCTTGATTACAGCTCTGATATCAGAGCTTTTTTTTAACCCTTTTTGAACTCGGTCTTGACTTGGACTTGAACCTCTTTGGACTCGGTTTTCACTAGTCCTGGACTTGGCCCCTACAAAGGTGATCTTGACTGCAGTTCTGATTTCATGAGACCTTCTGTGATTGTCGGGAGCCTCAAACCGGGCCGGTAATCCTGTAATGTGGGCCCGGGATTACTGGCCACCTCTGGTGGATGAGAGGTGAAACGCAGGCCCAGAGCTGCAGCCCGTGATTGTGAAGAAAAGTGTCTAGAATTACTAGTCATCTGAGGCTCTCCGCCAGGAAGTGCTCATTATGGGCTTCTTGTTGTTCACCGAGAACGTATAATCACAGCTGCAGTTCCTGCCACTTCATACACTCTGCTCACACACTTCCTGTTCCTGATGATTCGCTGTGGCAGAACTCCACATGCACCGAATGAAACCTTTCCTCACATCGCGAATCATTCAGAGCACATTGGCTAATGCTAATTGCCTTGCCACACGACATCAGCACTTCTCCATCCACAGCAGTCACAGCAGTGTCATTATCGTTCAGCCATTCTCCTTTTTCACACGTTTTCATTCTGATTTCATTCTTAATTTGACCCACCCCACCGAGGGTGAGTTCCTGCCTCGCCCCCCGTTGGCCCTGGGATAGGCTGCGGGTACCCGTGATCCTAGTAAAGATTAAGCAGTTACAGAGAATGAATGAATGAATGATTGAATGTTTATTTCAGTTTTGTTTTACTTCATTTAAAGAGCCCATTAATAGGTTGTTTTGCTTTTAATTTTCTTTTTTTAGTTTCAGTTTCTTTATTTTGATGTAGATTCTTAATGTTTCATTAGTTTGTTTATTTCAGTTTTGTTTTGACCCATTTAAGAGCTCATAAATAGTTTTAATAAATAATTTTAATTCAGTGATGCCCCGTCTCACAGACAGTAATATAAAAGGCTGTCGGTCTGTTAATCAGTTAATCTGTCTGTCTTTCGTTCTTTCTATCTGTCCTCCTATCTGTTTGTCTATCTGTCTATGTATATATCTATCTATCTATCTGTATATCTGTCTGTCTGTCAATCAGTCAGTCGGTCAGTTAGCTCTGCCTGTCTTTCTTTCTGTCTGTCCATCTGTCTGTTTGTATATGTATCTATGTATCTGTCTGTCTGTCTGTCTTCCTGTCTGTCTATCTATCTATCTGTCTGTCTGCTCTGTCTTTCTGTCTTTCCATCTCTGTCTTTCTAATTTGCCCTTTTTTAATATAAGATATGATAGTCTAATTTACAAAAAAGCAACATCTGCAATTCAAAGACCACCTGCTTAAGTGTCCTCCAGAGTGAGTGACGTGCTCTTCAGACCATAAGAGCTGTAATACTGTGAATTATCATCCAAGCTTAGAAGTCTTTTCATCTTCATTCCAGACCGCAAGGCGCTGTCTCTTTGTTCTCTATTTAAAGCCTGGAGATCCTAGAGGACAATTATCATTAAAGCAGCCAACACTAGAAAACATTACCATTGGTCTGGTAATGTTTTCTGGGCAAATGATGGATTAGAAGGAAGTGGATGCTGATCTCTGACAGGTGCTCTCAGCAATCCCACCAACATTAAAAATTTTGAAGGGTAGTTTGAGGATAAGCTCTGAAGTTTGCTCGACAAACAGTTTTGCCAAAAAAGCTGTAAAAGCTGTTAGGTTGTTGCTTGAGTGATATTAAGCAGTTGCCAAGAAATCCAAAGTGGTTGGTGGGTTGTCCCAGGGGGTTTCAGGTGTATTTTAGGTGGTTGCTAGGGTGTTTCTAAGCAGCTGATATGTTATTTCTAGTTGTTTCTTGAGCATTGTCAATGTGGTTTTGCTGGCTGGTTTCTACATTGCTAGGGTATGGCCAGATGGTAGCTGGGGTAGTTGCTAGGATGTGTGTTTGTGTGAGTTTGTGTGAGGGTGGATGTTCTTTGCTGAGTATGATAAGTAAATTAGACAAAAATACACTGATAAACACTTTATTACACAATGTTTTTGGTTTGGTGTATGGTCAGCGAAGCTGATCAAATGTAGTGGAGAAGAAAAGCAAATGCAAATAAAATGTTTTGGAAGGATAATTATAATAAGACATATTTTGTTAATTGAACCTATGTTACTAAAATTTAAAATTTGGAATTAATTATATTTTAAATGTTGATATTTTCCAATATTCAGCAGTGCAAATTAAAAATATTGTAAACCAGGAATAATGGAAAGCAATGATTAGTAATGTGACGTAATTAATTCTAGTAAGCTAAATGTTTGACTGACAATTTTAAAATTTTAGAATCGATTTTAGAATCATCTGAAGCTCTGTTCCTGGACAACCAATTCATTTTCCAGAGCTTCCTACTAATTATTTGAAACCCATGTAGTTGCAGATCATATACCAACATCCTATTAGAATAACTGTGTATATTTATGTGCAACATTGTTAGTTTTCTATTTGTGATTCCAATCTAATCTTTTGGTGGCAGGTTCTTCACTGAAGCACAAGAGGAAAAAATCTCTCATTGGTTGGGCTCTGAGAAGAGGATACAGCAGCCAATCAGATAGAAAGAACGACCTCAATCCTGCCTCCAACAGGTTATTTGGCCAACCACTCGCTTCGATTTGTCACAACGGAAATCTGCCCAAACCAGTGATGGTGAGGACTTTGTTAGCTTCAAAGGGGATTTTTTTTAATTCTGCATGATTACACAGTTAAGATGTGAACAGGGTGGTTCAAAGCCGTTTGGTGTGAAATGCTCCTTTCTAGAGACCGAATTGTACTCAAAGGCGGTGAATGGAAGCAGACGTCTGCCTCTAAAATCTCCCTCACAGAAAGTTATTCCATGAAACGGTTATTAATGCACAGCCTGATGCCTTTTACCAGAGTTTTGAAAAAATTTTAGTCCTAAAACTGAACCCATTCATGGTGGAGGGATACGTGCAGGGTGTCGTGAGGCAAAATAGTTTTACACTCAGTCCAGATTTATACTTAATCCAAATTTACACTCAGTCCAGATTTATACTTAATCCAGATTTATACTTAATCCAAATTTACACTCAGTATTGGGTCGCCTGACCATTATACCAACAGGGACTTTAATCACATTGCATTCGAATCCATAGACTTTAATATTGAGTTGGTCCCCCCTTTGCAGCTATAACAGCTTCCACTCTTCTTGGAAGGCTTTCCACA
>JBBPCZ010042301.1:0-13247 GCA_037974445.1 Brycinus macrolepidotus
ACATATACACACACATACACACACACACACACACACACACACACACACACACACACACACACACACACACACACACATGTGCATTAGCTTTTGAACTTGTTTGTGCTTATGTTACATAAATAAAATACATCTATTTTTGCCTAATATGTGCAGCATAAAAATCCATTACAGTCCTCGATGTGTCCTCACACTGGAAAATATCTAAAAATCTAAAAATATTTTAAAGTGATAGTAAGGGAGAATGACATTTGCACAGTTTTACCTCTGACCCCAAGTGAGTCGATTAGGCAACTAATTTCTGGAGTCTGAAGTTTGCTTATTTTTTTGCACAGGAGCTATGAGTCTATATTCACCCACCAATTTAATCTCATCACTCATTTGCCTCAGACTATGTCAGTTTGTTAAATAATTTGCGACAGACTTGCTTATTTCTGAGGCTGTCCATTTTTATAGGCAACGTTATATCATACAATCTTATGTCAGAAAACATACGATTTACAGCTGTATGAGGTGTGAGGAGAGTGTGTGATGGTTTAGACATGTTACTAGCTACATTAGTCTTCTGTGCAAAACTAAAGAAGCAAGCTTTTGACATTGTGTCTTGGCTGAGGGACTTCATATAGGGTAAGATGAAAAGTTATGTGATTTTGATCTTTGGCTGAACAGACGCAGGCTAACTGGTTACCAGTTAAATGAGAATTAAGCAGTGGCCAGTGAATGAGAATTCCACACTACACTCTGTTGCAGGCAAATTTTCAAACCATGCCACTACAGTTTTCGACCTGATTTTGCCAGCACTCCAAAGTTGCAATGTTTACAAAAAGTGTGAATGTGATTTTTGTAATTTTTAGGCTGGAGGATGTGTTTGCAAGTCCAAAAGTTAAATAAACATGAAATATACCACTAACAAAGTCCTAGGGTCACACGAACAAAATATAATCCAAAAGCTTTAAACAAAGACATAAGCAAGGCAAGACAACTACTACTCAGAGATTCCGCTACAACTAACTGAGACACAGGCGTGTCTATACACTGACTACACCTGGGTAGGGGTGGAGACAAAGACAAGACACAGGTGAACAAGATAACAAGGGCGCAGGGCTAAGGCGGAGACTAGTACCAAAAGAACAAGAGACTCACGCGGAACACAGTCAAGACATGGCAGGGGCACAGATAACAATTTTCACTGAACCATCACTTTTAAGGACACATATCACAGGAGTCTATTCTGTCTTATACAGTGTGCAAATGAAGTTTCCAAATGTATTAATCCAATTTGTGGAACTGACCTTCAAAGACATTCATTCATTCATTACCTGAGCCCCTTATTCTAACCTGGGTTTGGGGTGGGGGCAGAGAAGGCCTTGAGCCTGTCCCAGTGCTCATAGGGCGAAATACCCTGCTCAGCTTGTCAGCCCATTACAGTTCACACACACAGACAAACCCTGATGAAAGTTAGCATCTTCCATTCACCATAGTTATGTGACGTCATAAAAAACAAGACATTTACATATACACCACCTATTCAGCTTACAGCAGTTTTGTTCAAACTAAATGTTGTAAGAACTGTTTCAGCTTGGAGAACTTTTCCAATAAGAGCAGCCAATCAGAACAGAAGTTTTACATATTTCCATATTTATGTATAGTATACATAGTAACAAACAGTAACATAAACGGCCTTATTGTAATGGATAAAGAGAGGTTGGAAAATAGTCATTGACACTGTTTTTGGTACATAAAACTACACAATTGTCATAAATACACTTCAGGGACAACGGTAAAATCCATGTAGGATATGTGCCCCTGAGGGTTTGTTGAGGGTCTTTTCTTGGTGGGATCCAAGAACTTGCCCTGTTTAATTCCACAGTGAAGCTGCATTGAACCTGTTAACCAGTCAAGGTAGATTTCCTTGTTTAGTTTTCAAGAATTGCTGCTGCTTGCAACAGCGAGGCTAACTATTGAAGCCAAAAGTTTGAGAGGGAGCAACACAAAATAGCAGAGCAATATCATGTTTCTCATTGTATTTCTTCTAGAGAGGTCATTATGTCAGGTCAAGCGCATACCCATATCAGACTATTTCAGAAGGGCTCTGATAAGGGAATGTTTCTGTGTGTGTGAGTGGGCTGTCACTCCCCCCTCAGTGGCATGCTCCATTACGTGGAGGGGCTTTTATTCATGCAGCGCTTGGGGGGCCGGGGGAATTCTCTCCATTTGGAGAGTATCCATGACTAAACCCCACACTAGCTGAGGGGTTCTTACCAGAAACCATGTGACTTCTCTACAGGCATGCGGCTCTGCAGGCACAGTTCTGCATGTCTTTACTCTGGACTTTTTTCATATAGCTTGTGAAAACAGGGAACGGATAAACAAGAAAAGGGGAAGGAACGTAACTAAAAGTCCCCTTGCATCACTTCAGATGACGTTAAGAGAATAAATATAGAGCATGTTTTACATCGATGGTTCAGAGTTACAAATTCGAACTACTTGTTACAGGAGGTCAGCTGGAGTACGTGTTTCCTTGTAACGGTACTTTATTGTTAATTAAGAGGTGGGAGGGGTGTTTCATACCCAGACTCATTCATGTCCTGAATGTATTGTCAAAAAGTAATCTGAGATGCACTCAAGTATGTGGGGAAAAAAAACTACTTTTGCTTTGAGTATCTAGAACTACAGTGGAGCGTCTCAGTACATCTAGCATCTGTCAACACAGGAAGTGTATATTTCTAGACCCTTTTTGGTGTACTTTCAGTTTCAAATAAAATGATGAAGTTCAAAAGTTCAGAAGTGTGACAAATCAAAAAGATGCTGTCACTGACTGATGTAGTAAAATGAAATTAAATACAAAAAGGGATCTGCTAACTAAATGCTCACAAATAAACTAGAAGCAGATGTATCGTCATTAGAACAGTACAAATTCATCAAAATGTTACCTGAGGGGGGGATCAAGTCTAGTCCTGCCTGGAATGCACACATTCAGAATAGATATTCTCTGCTAAAAGGCTCAATCTCTTTATGGGAAACCAAATACCCTCCTCTGATAATTAAATCATTATTTCACTTTTACTTTGGTTGATTTCTCATCTTAGCTATTTTTAATTATTCTTACAGAGCATAAAAAACTTTTTACAACTCAGCCTTAAACCTAAGGAATCAATTAGCTATTAATTTGATTATTTACAATAAAATGTAAAACATGTTTAACTCTAGATGATGTGTTCTATTGAGGCCTCCTTTTAGCTAATTTAGGTCCGGTGGTTCTCTCTTGCCCACTCTAGATCTCTGGACTCTGGTCTCACAGATCTTCGACCTAAATTGTGTGACGTTCTCCGAAGTGCTCAACATCGTCATGTGCGGTCACTTTAGTTTGAGCCACTTCTGTGGTGATACTAATAGCAAAATGCGTTCATGAACTAAGTGTCACATTGGAAGACATTCTTCATTTGTCTAAAAATATTTTGTACATTATGTGCCTGACATCATGAGCAAAGTCTCCTGAAGCTTCCTGGAACTTTGCAGTAAGTCCACATTATCCCCCTTGTGATATAGATAGATGGCAGAGGAACCTTTAGCCACTTCTGTAAAGTAACTCAGAGTAAGTTGTCACTTAAATGAATAACCAACTTATTTCCTCTTACGTGTCTACTTTCCAGCATTAGATGCATTCCTCTGAATTATCACTATTAAAACAATACTTTAGTTAGAACTTTCGGTACTCTTTCCACCCCAGCAAATTAGTCTCGGTTCCTTCATGACTGCTTTTTCAGTGCATAGCATCTGGAAAGTGTGCTAATTGGCTGAAGCTGTTGCATGGAGGTGCAAAAAAAGTATTTGTGGTCACTAGAGTAAGAGGACATATCCTGTAACCTTAGTCCCTGTCGAAAAACAATGCACTTAAAATAGTTTCATCCAGTTGCCTAAAAACTGGAGTGTTTAAGCCTGTATAATAGACGTACAGTCTCAGCATTCCATTGAAATTGTTGAAACAATTTATATACTGACATTTGGGAAAGACGCCAGCTTTTATCATTGAAGCGTATTAAAAATAATATTATACTAGGCAAGCTTTAGAGTATTAGCAGGAAAGTTGCTAAAGGAAAGTGCATAAGATAAAGTCAATAAAGCTGAACAAAATGAAACATGTAATGGAATGAATAAAGAAAAAAAAGCAATAAATAAACAAACGTTCTGAGTTCAATATTAACTCTGAGAAAAAGTTCAGTGAAGTAAAAGTTCAAATCTAAAGGGAAGTCATGGTTCCAGGGTACATTAAAAAGAACCTCTGACTCCGAGAGAAACTGGGGCTTTTTGAAGAAGACAGTTCCTGGAAATCCTCTTCTTTTTGGGAAGTGCTGTTTCAGCAGAGTGGCATCCAAATATGGTCCAGATAGAGTGTCTCTTTCTCACTCAGATCATATTGTGGTAGTGGAAGTCTTCTGACTAATAGGCCCTATTTGGCTTGTTTCGAGTGTTTGAACATCTTTAATTACCAACATAGTCTGACCAAAAAGACCCAGCAGCATGCTGACCACAAGTAGTGACCCCTTTACATGCACACGGATTTACTCATATTCACAAATAATGAGACTTTAAATGCTGCATGATGCCATTTACACTACAAACACTACTGCCATGACACTAAAAACATAGCTTTCCCAGGCAGTAGATGCTATCTCATCTCCGGTTGTTGTATTACTCAAAGAGCAGGTACTTTCCAGAGTTATTGTCCAGTATTTTAGGAAAGTTTTCTCACGCTACATTACTACACCATATCCATGATCACACTCATGGTTCAATACTGGAAAAAAAGCGACATTTTATTCTTCTCACCTTTTATTTTCATTTTATTCATTTTAACATGCTAGAGTGGTTCAAGCCCCTCTCCAATCCTCCACAACCCCCACCCCAACCTTGAGTATAATCTGGATGCAGCATACAGAACACATATTACCATAAACATGCAATACACTTAAACCCAGGTGTGGATGTACTTAAGTGAAAACAGAAAACATACCCAAGCAAATAATTGATTTAAGAAAGAAGTGTTTTGTTTGGTGGTGTGTGATGTGGTGTACTGCAGTTACTAATGGGTGATATCAGTCTGATATCAGTTTGATTGCATGTTTTAATAAAAACAATAATTTTGTGGGAACTCAGCAAATCAGAAAAATCTCCTCAACATTGTCCACCCCTGGTTAAATGATGCCAACAGTGACAGATGATCGTATTACTGGAGGCCTAAAACAACATAGCTCACACACCAGCATTATATTTGAGGGCCCCTACTACAGTAATGTAGCCGTACTACAGTAATGAAATTATTACATTACTAAGTTAGCTATCAATTGTAGTTAAATGCATGAAGGTTGATGTGTTCTATTATCTATGGCAATAACAAGTTAACTGAACAATCACTGTATTTCACAGCAGCATTGTTTTTGTTTTCATGTGTGCATATGAAGTATGGCCACACATGCATTGTGTCTCAGCCATTCAGATTTTAGGACTGGCCCTGCCCGCCCTTACAAGTACTAAGGGGTGGAGCTGGATGTTGTGGTTTTAAGACAATGCGCCCAAATAGAAACTGAATCTGCACACAAATACACCACAGTGCAGTTGAGATTTTTAATTTTAATTAATTTAATTTATTAACCCTTATAGTCACTGAACAATGTGAAATTCTTTCTCTGCATTTAACCCATTCACCAAGTGAAGCAGGGGGCTGCCGCCAATGAGGGGCACCCGGGGAGCAGTGTGTGGGGACGGTACCTTGCTCAAGGATACCTCAGTGGTGACGCTAGCAGTTGGGATTCGAACCCCCAACCTTCTGGTTGCAGGGCTAACGCCCTAACCACTAGGCCACCAGCTGCACAAACATGGACTAAAGATGCACTAAACTGTGCGAATCTACAGTTTGGGCTAGATGTAAATCAGTTCCATCTTTGACTATTCTTATTTTTAATTTGACCTGTTGGAGGCCCTGTTGTTTTTGAACCCGCAGTGGTCCAAAACAATTAGTTTCTAGTATTTATTTTAACAGTAAGTAAAAAAATGTGTACTCAGTCCTCCTAGCTCATTTATATCAGCCTCCCCTAAATACCACATCTCGATTTGGAACCACACCACACGGACACCAGCTGTACTAAATGTTCCTGTGCTAATAGTGCCATTACAAAGTTTTTGGACTAATGGAACAATCAGACTACAAATCAGTTAAAAAGACTTGACCGTGAAAAAGCAAGCGTGAGAAACTGCCAGGAAAGCTGACGAATCCAGTGCAAAAACAAGCTGACCACATGATAACTGCTAAACTATAGTGACATATCAATCACCAAACATCCTTTAACTGCCTCAGCTGAACACACAGCGTAGTCACTGCTGGTTCCTCTGTACACTGTGTTACCCTGTCACATGGACGCTCCTGCTGTCCCCTCTATTAGGAATGACCTGTAATTAGTTGGCAGATGTGTATGAAGTAGGGCTGTTATCAGTTTGATAAAAACCTGTCCTTGATCCGTCTGCCTTGTCCAGCTGTCTGTGCACATTCCATTCACTCCAGCTCATATTCCCTTGGCAACCCTCTCCAGTCCCCAGCTGAGTGTTTAAGGACACAAACAAAGCAGAACCAGCGCTGCATTGTGGCCTTTAACCGCAAACAAGAATGGATTTTTGAACCACATGTGGAGAAGTGTTTTGTTGTGCGGTTCATGAATTTCACAATCAGATTTCTGTAGCTGCGTAGATGAACTGGACTCAAAATCAGGGGAACAGGCCATATGGCAAACAACAGCCATAACAATTTTCTACTTGCCGTTGTCATTTAAGAGCACAGCAGCGTTTTGTCTGTTTTAAAAGTTCAAATTAATACTTGTGCTTAGAGAGTCTTGCCAATAAAAACGGTGAAGCTTAGAAGCTTCTTAAACATTAGAGCTCATCCTGTGAAGTGAAAAGCTTAAAGCTTTTAACTGAAAGTAATTTCTTGATTAGTGTTTTGACAAATAACTTATTTTCCCTCTAAAGTAAAAAGTGCAGTGAGTCTGCTTAGCAGCCCCACTGTCTAAACACCGGCCCTATTGGGGGATCATGAGTTTGATCCCCTGTGGTGCCACATCCATCCATGGTTGGAAGTCCAAAAGTCCACAGCTGGATTTGCTCTCGCTGGGTGGGTAGGATGGCCTTCAACATGCTGCTAGACAGAGCTGATGTCTGTTAGCTGATGGAATAGAACTAGCAATTAGTGTTCTCCTGCAAGTGCATTGAGTCCAGTGACACTACATTAGTGTCAGGTTCTGGGTGTAAAATCATTGTCAGTATTCTGGCATTTTTGTGATGCATTGCTGTCTTCGAAGCACATCTTAGATGCTATTGGGTTACAAGTACCTTCACATGAATATAAAGCCCTCTAATGCCTGAGATACACTGTACGATTTTGGGCTGACCCAGGCGCAAGATGACAATTGTGAAACAATTGTGGTTATTTCTATGGTCATCCTAAATGGTGGTCCTATGCTGTACTGTGAGAGAGGCTCAAAGATGGCTGTCGTCATGGCGACCAAAGACAGTCTGCAATTATTTTCTGACAATGTCAGAAATTTAGAACGACCATCTCAGATTGTGTGTGCTGCTACTACCTATGTCTACTGATAAGCCAATTAAAATACTAACTTGCGCCATACAATCTACAGACACGTCGTACCCAAGTTTATTAAATCCATATTGCACAGTGTGATTTGTAGAAGGCACACGTCTCTGTTGCAGTAAGACAGCATGAAGAGCAGGACAAGCTGCCTTTAGTTTCGGACCCAGCTGTCCTATTATTCCTCAACAAACACTCCCTTTCTTCCCTCTAAGATTTAAAGTTATCCACGGCAGACTATCGTACTATTGTATGGGTGTGCCAATTCCAGTGCCTGGAGGGTGTGCGTGGGTATATAATGAATAAACAAATGGGAAAATGGGAAAGTGCTGGTAAGTGGGAAATTCTGATCTGGGTGCATGTGCGTTCATTCATTGCCTGGTACTTCATTTTTACTTACATGAGGAAAAGTTCTTTATTTAAACGTGTACACATGGTTATCACCCCAGTGGTAAGTTTATCATCAAATGATCATCTCACGGCTTCAGCAGATTTTATTTTTTCCATTGCGAATGGCCATATATCCATACCTTTTTTTCCCCATGTCGTTCAATATTTTCTATGAACTGAAATCAACAAAAACAAATTCTCCCTCCTGTCTGTATGCTTCTGTTTTTGTTTTGGTTTCCCTGCTCCACCCTTGTATCACACCCATCACCTGTGTCTCTGATTGTTCTCAGGGATTCCTTGTTTGTGTTGCCCGGTATTTATACCCCTTCTTGGGGCCTTGACCTTTGCTGAACATTGACTGACCCTTTGTAGCCCCATTCCTCTAGGTGTTGTTGAGTGTTTTAGTGCCATTAGCTTCATGTCTTGTTAGTTCTTTGTTTTTGACTCCTCATTGGTGTCATGGACTCTTTGTGTTCACAATCAAATTCTTCTGCTTCCACGGATTATAACAAAACTGCCTCACCCATGCATCCTGACTCTTCTCCTGAATCACTGGAGTATTTGTTAGCAAAATATTTTTAATGCATAAAATAGGATGTATTGGAGGTGAAAATGGAATTTAAAGCACAATGTAGTCAATGCATTGCAAAAGGAAAATAGAAATTAAAACAGAAATAATCAATTACAGTCAGTAACAGAAAGCACTTGATTGCAGTTCTTAAAGTAAATGTACAAAAATTATTTCCACCGCTGCATATCTGTTATAAGGACTGTCACACACACACACTGTAAAAGAACAAAAAAAGAAAACATAAATGCTTCTAAATTTGACCCTGAGCTTGTCTTAACTACAACAGAAATTGAAAAAAACTCTCAAAAATAGGACAAAACTGTGTACAGGTGTTTACAATGGCTTTGCCTTGTAGACATGCTTTATAAAAGTTTGTAGACCCCTGCTCATCCAGCGTTATTTCTGAAATCCCCTGTTTGCTGCAGAAACAGTCTCTACTCTTCTGAGAAGGCTTTGCATTAGATAACGTGAACATTGCTGTGAGGATTTGATTACATTCAGTTACAAGTGCATTAGTAAGGTCAGATACTTATGTTGAATGATCAGTCCTGGAACGCCACTCCAACTCATCCCAAATTGAATGGCACTCCATCACTCCTGAGAACGCAGATCCAGTGCTCCACTGCCCAATGCTGGGGAAGCTTTATACCACTCTGGCCAACGCTTGGCTTTTGGCACGGTGACCTTAGAGCGTCCCATTTTATTGGCTCGACTTTTCTCTGGAGATTATAGCTGCATGTGCACAGCTGAACACCTGTGTCAGCAATGACGACCTGAAGTCTATAAACTACAGGGGGCCACAAAGGGTGCTTTGAGCGAGGCCAAAGAAGGACCTTCCCTAAGCAGCCATGATTAATAAAGAGATTAGTGCATATAAAGAACTTTTTAAAAGTTCATTGACCCTTTATATAATGTGAAAGTTATTTTCCAAATCCGTAGTTCTTTGTAGAACCTTTACAATATGTGGAGGTTCTTTAAACTTAAATAAAACGTTCTTCACATTTTCCTTTGCTGAAGCACTTCTCCAAAGAAGTTCCAAAGAGGTTCTTCAGGAACCAAAAAGTTTCTGCCCCACACCTTTTTATTTTTCCTCCCACGGGTCCTGCTTGTTTTGGTGGATTTCCACTCATCGTAAGGTTCTTCAGGCAGCCAAAAATGTTTTTTTCCATCCCACACCTTTTTTTTTTTTTCTTCCTTGGGTCCTGCTTGTTTTGGTGCATTTTTTGCTTTTGTCTTATTTTCTTTAATTAAATTCATGCTCAGGGGAGGTTTGGGTTATTGACTTTGGAAATCAGGGACAGTTTGTGAAGTTATTGCATCTTGTTTTTCAGTCTCTACATATTTGTTAGGTTTTTACATTAAAACAAATGGGGGAGATCTATGTAACTAATTATGCAATGATTTAATTGCATAGCAAAATGACAATAAGAACAGGGATCAACACCTCTGAATTCATTTTGCTGCTCTTGGCTGTGACATCAACTGCAGAAACCAGCTGAACTGGCAGCCACATGACCATGTCAGCATGTTTCACAGATGAGGTGGTTCGCAGATGAGGCTGCTTTTGATTCATGAGCAGTTCCTTTTTTCTTCCTTACATTCCTCGTTCCATCTCTCTTGAGGTCAGTCCTCAGGTCATGCATATAGTAGCCCAGCCCAGTTCTGTCCCTCAAGCTTTCGCCAGTGGTTGTGGTTAAACCCCATGAAGGTTATTTCACTGAATTCTTCTCTTTGTGACAGTATTTGGCACAGTGTCCTGGATAAAGTCCATGATCTCATCTGTGTTTCTTCATGACGTGAAGTGTTCTTCAGTTATACTGTGGTCTCCAGTGGTCTGTAAGGCCATTAATTGCTATTGTTGAGTTCACCACATTCTCAATTAAGACCAAACGATTTGAACTCACCTAATGTTTTGGTTGTGCTTATTTATATGCTCATAAATGTTCAGCTTCCTGCTGTCCTGCTGGTACTAGTGAACAGGAATAATACTCAAGGTGTCAAGGTGAAAATAATAAAAGAGGCAACAATGAGGCGTCCGGCAGTCTAACGGAAAGCCTACAGAAAGAAATCCTGGTTATGAGCGACAACAAACACAAAAAGAAGTCAAAATAACGAAGGGAGGAACGGGTTGGGCTAGAGATCAAGACATGCACTCCAGATGGAGAGGCAGATGAGAGAGTGACTACCACAGATTGTTTCAATCATTGGGGAAAGAGAGAGAAATAAAACAGAGAAGAGAGACAGAAACCCCAACTGCCCTGTACAGTTTCAACTATTCCCTGCTTCAACACTCTTGATCCAGGTCATGAAGCTTGATCATTAGTAACAGATCAGATCACTGAGTAACTGCTAGGGTAAATACTCCAAAAAAGTCATCAAATGACTCAGTACCTGCCTCAAACTGTAATGGGATTACTTTACTGATTACTTCTGGGAAAAAGACTTCTCTCTACCAAATAGAAAGTACAATGGAAACCCAACAGACTTTTCAGTGCTTAGTATTTACTTAGTAGTCAGTATTTAGAATGAAATAACCAATCACAGTAAATATCCTTAGCTGTAAAATCTTTTCCGTGCCTCTGAAAAGCGCATAGCCAGTTATGTAAATCTTTCTTTTTCTGGAGGAAAATCATAGGCCCAGGTTTGACTGAGGCATGAAATACCCCCAGGATATCCCTCCGGACTTCACTTATTAACAGTGTGTTGTTTGGTTGAATACATTTTTTTGAAAAAATCCTATTTTAAGCTACTACAGCTGAAACATAGAGAATCTTTGTTCCAGATACTTTCCACTATGCCTTTAACGCTGCCTTCAAGCGCCTGTCATAAGATCCTACATCTGAGCTCAGAAATCGTAACCACGATTTGTCACACATTCAAGTGCATGGCCAGAAATCCAGCACAAATAAGGAAGCAGCTTTAAAAATGGATGACCTGTCAGAAACATTGTTTTATTATGTATTATCTCAAAAAAGTGGTTTTGGGCGACAGAGACAAATTGAAGAGCACATCAGGTGTAGCATTTGAGTTTTAGGATAAAATTACCATTATTAACTTAGCTTCTGTCTGTGCTTTTGTTTTGCTTTGCGCCAGGTTAGTCCCATTCTCCTCCCTGCATCGCAACTCGGGTATCACTGTTTTCCACTACGTAATTGCAACTTTTTTGACTGTTAATTCGCTCTGAACTCGGAATTACAATATTTCTGATAGCACACAAGTCCCTATGCACAAAAGACTCATGGGAAATGTAGTCCGTACACAGTAAGTTCAGGACCCGGATTCGAACCCCCAACCCTGGAGAAGTAAGGCAATAGTGCTACCCACTGCCCCACCATGGGGCCCACTTTTATTTTCATTAAAAAAAAAAACATATGCATTCAAATTTTAAATAATATATTCTCAATGCATGCCTATAAAAGGGCCAATGGTGACAAATAAGTGTGGGAGTTGGTAGTTATGGTGAAAATAGTTTGCGTTTCCTGAGTGAGGAGGATAAAAGAGTGATAAAATCTTGTAGGATGAGTGGGTGGAGGTTCCTTTCCTTTGCTGCCATTGCCATTACTAATGCATTCTGAGAAACTTGACTACCCCAGTCCGCCCAGCTCACCTCATAGAACGCATATTGTGAATGCCTACTGTCGACCATTTGGGTCTTTTTATTCATGCCACCAGAGAAGAGTTTCAGCTTACAAAGCCTGTACAGGGCACGATACTCGAGTGTGGCTGAGAATCCTCGCTCCATTGCTCAAGCACGGGGGGGCTCTGTTCTTTACTGGTTATCGCAAACTGTACTTTCCTGTCACTCTCCTGCTACTGATCACCTTGTCTCGTCCTTCCCATCAGTTCCCACACCTCTTCCTTCCCCCAATATTCCTTCCATCTGACAATTTATTGCACTATTGGTTTCACCAAGGTGTCCACCCATGCGTGAATAATTGGGCTTATTTTTATCCCCCCGCACCAAGTTTCCTTTGCCCTGTGATCATTGTATAAGCAAGGGAAATGGCAAGAATATTACTCACATACTGAGGAAATACATGCTGTGATGAGTCATTTGGAAATTAATGAAGATTGCTGGTGATATGTTACTTCCGTCAAACTTTTCAAGTCTGCCAAAAGGAAGCAAATAAAATATCCCTTTCCTGCTCCATTTAACACTGATGTGTGTTAAACTGGATCACTGTGTCTTGGGGTATGCAGACAGAGGAAGAGACAGAAAAAGAGATAGAGGGAGAAAGAGGGAGATACAGAAAGGTAGAGAGAGAGAGTAATCGTGAGAGACATAGGGAAAGAAAGAGAAAGTGAAGGAGTGGGCAAGAGAAAAAAGTGAAATTGAAAGAGAATGAGAGAAAGTGAAGGAGTGAGTGAGGGAAAGCGGGAATGTGATGGTAGAAGTGGGAGGAGACAGGAGGGGGAGGGAGAGAAACAGAGAGCATGAGAGAAACATGTGTGACAAACAAAGAGAAAAGAAGGAGTATATATATATGTATATATTATATATATATATACTCCTATATATATATATATAGCCCTATATTTGTATGTATACATATGTGTACATAAATGTGTATGTGTGTATATATATATATATAAATATATATATATATATATATATAGAGAGAGAGAGAGAGAGAGAAAGAGAGAGAGAGAGAA
>JBBPCZ010042311.1:0-13247 GCA_037974445.1 Brycinus macrolepidotus
TCAGTACCTCATAAAGCAGAATGAGGTGCTTGTGGAGGAATTTAACAGACACTGGCATGGAATGGTTCTCATACTCAGAGATGCTGATTTCAAAATAAATTGCAGTGGTCTCTTAATTTTTTTCTGGAGCTGTATATATAGACTGCCAGCATGTTACCTTCTGCACTCTGTAGCTCTGACTTGGTTTAAGACAGAAACTAATGGTTTGTAGCCATGGTATCTAGCTAGTTTAGTAGGTCTAACAGATTTATTTACTTCATTAAACCTAGAAGAAGAAAAAAAAAAAAAAAGCTTCTGCATCTTCTGTCTCTGTATGACACCTACATATTTGGCAGGTGTCTGGTTTTGAGCTCTGTTCTCTGTGCCAGGTGTTAAAACTAATGACTTGTTGAACTAGATAAAGTGCTATTCTTTACCTCCCACTGTGTTTCTCTCTCTCTCTCTCAATTCCATGTCTAACGGCTTCACTGCTGTGTGTAACTGACAGTGGGAAGAAGAAAAAAAGAAACCTGAGAACATTTTTAAAGGTCAAAGGCAGAGTGTAAGGAGGTGTTAACACAGAGACCCTAGTTGGTTATTGTTTTAATATATACACAGCGATCTTGAAGTCCATGTAGAAATACCCAAGTTTCTTTTGCTGAGACTGATGAACAGTTTAATATAAAACTGATGTTAAAGTTAAAAATGGTCAGTTACATGATATTGCATTGTAATAGTGAACGGTGCTGGTGAGTGAGATTAAAGGTTCAACATGTTTGTTTAAAAATAATTTGTGTAATTTGAAGGTTGTTCAAATGCTGAAGAATGTTTTTTTTACATTGAATAACTACCAGCACAGTCTTAATGAAACATGCTTAACGCAATTAATTTGTATAAAACACATATGATAGGTCAGATGATATGAGCAGTTCCTCCCCCACTAAAACAAATGAAACCTACACAACTGCCTAGAGCTTTGAGGTTAATATAGCTATCTAGTCTAATAGATAGTGTAATCAACATGGGTTGTATATAATTTGCATATACAACCCATGCTGGACTGGACCCTGACCCCATCAAGAAATAGCAAGTGTTGGGGTCAAGTTGGGGCTTGAGAGCGGGGGTGTGACATGAGATAAATGGGACACATTACCAGTAACACAGGCAACTCTTAAATGGTTTTGAGCCAAAGATGTCTCTGCAAAGCAGTTATAAAAATATTTGATACACAACAGCACAGTTGAATTTTGTATTAAGAATTCATTTTAAGGTATTAACACTACAATGCTTGGCAGTGGTTTATTTTTCATATTGAAATTTTTATTGAACATGTGTATTTTTTCCAGATTTTCCTCCAATTTAGTCATGCTCAGTTCCACCCCCTAGTAAGAACTCCCCCAGTCACACAATACCCCCAACACTGGGAGACTGAGGCCTAGCACGAGTTTCCTCCAAGTCATGGGAATCACCACCATATCTTTTAGAACTGCCACCAACAAAATATCATTGGGTATCTCAACATGCTTGGAGGAGAATGCTGACTGCCAGTCTTACACCATCTGGCAGATGCCTGTACTTTTGTCATCATACAGGTTGCTGATTTAGCACTACCAGGATTGGGCTGATTGTGATCCTTCAACAGCATAGTCAAGAATATTGGTGCATTTTAATATATTGTATTATTTGGCTTTTTCACAAAAACAGTAATCCACTCAAAGCTGGCTTGAGGCTAGGCATGGACATTAAAAAGTAAAATATTACTCAGCTCTGTATTACACCATGGCCATGGGAATATCACTGAAACATGCAGCCTCAAAAGGCTTATTCCTCTTCTTACATTTACATGAATCCTCTTACAGAGTGTGTCGAATCCATTATGCTAGCTGTAGAGGCAGTCTTGTTTGTCCCTGCACTTTTGTCATGTGGTGGTGTGGACGTGGCAACAGGAGTTTAGGGATCTGGATTTAATGGGGAAACAGAAAAACATGCAACAAACATACAGGGAAGACATAGATGGAGCACTGGCTCGTGCAGCAAAGGGTCACAAACAGGATTCAGACAGGCAAAGGCCCTCGCAGTAACACATACAGGGATAAATGAACAAAGGTCTTTTCAAGGATATATAAAATGTCCACGCCAGCGAGGCCCTCTCAGGACCAGGGCCCAGCCACACACACACCTGATGAGTGGGGCCTACACAAAACAACCACACAAGGAACCAGGTGTTCACCAACAGGCAAGGCCGTCTGATCTCACAAGAGGGACCTGTCACACACACACACACACACACACCTGTTGAGGGGGAGGCCTGCACCAAGCAACCACACAAGGTTCCAAGTGAGGACCAGCCAAGACCATGTGGGACACGCACTCCTGATGAAAGGCCAGGACACGACCGAACACAAAGCCCCAGAGGGCAGTAGACAAAGGAGGCCCCCACTAGCAGTAGGGCCAGGTCACATGGTCCTGAACAACAAGGCCAGCATGAACCAAACACACAAGGCCCCAGCAAGTAGCAGACCTCCACTGTGTTGGGGACCCTCACACAAGAGGGAAGCATGCACCAGGCATAATGGAACCACAAAGCAGAACTCAAAAGAAAACAGAAAAGCAAACATACTCACAGCACAAAGGCGAAGGGATGATAGCAGAATCAGGAAAGTGAGGGTGAATGGACCCCAGCATCATGGCAGAGGTGGCTTAAGAAGGACCAAACAAACAAGTGGCAGGTGAGTCCAATGAAAGCAATGGGCCAAACCAAAGGGGAAACTCAGGATGGGTGGAACAAGCTGTCAAAACAAAAGTCCCATGGATACAAAGCAAAATAAGTGTTACAATGTTCTGCATTTTATGTGTTCACACTTCTACCATAGTTTTATTTACAGTTTTCAGAGACTAATTAAAGAGGGTAGAACTGCTACTATATTAAATTTAGAACTGGAACTGAAAAACATCTCAGTGATGGAATATTGCTAGTGTATACCACCCAGCTGCATGACATTTCAGTTCTAAGGTTCATATTTTATATACTATTCAATTAGTCCAAGCCTCCCTTTGGTCTCATACTTTGAGGTCCCCTCCCCTACACCAGTGGGTATAAGCTTCCGCTACATGTTAGGTATGATTATATAAAATGTCCATAATGTACATGTTAAAACACAACCCCATATATTCAAAACATTGACCTTTTAGGAAAAGGAAAAACCTTCTTTCTCACTTTATAATGGAAATCAATGCAAAAAACATTTCCAAACAGTCATAAAAAGTAATGAAGAAAAAAGAAGGTAAGATTGTGTTTAGACAACAACAAAATATTTAAATACCCTTTGTTCTGTAAGGACTAGAGCGAAGCAGTCATGTCCTCCGAGCGCAGAAAATAATGTGACACTGTTTGACTCTTTTACAGAGATCTCATATAGATAATTGAGAATAGACTTGGATTTGGAGTTGTTGTTGGAGTTGATCTGAGGTCGGGGCTCAATGTGCAGTCAGACAGTCTGCCCTGCTGTGTCTTCACTCGTGTATATTCTTTGATATTGACTTTTCCCCTGCTCTGTGGAATGCCTATGGAGCTTCTAATAGCTTGTAAATGCAAGAAATGGCCTGATGTGCAAACCAACACCTGAACGAACAAACAATATCAGTGTCAGACAGGAGCGTCACACCACTTAGTCACGTATGGAGAGAGATTTACAGAGTTTTCCATCACTGCAGAAAGGAACAATGTGTAGAGTACTAAAGCACAGTACGTGATGCTGAATATCTCCAATCATCAACTGACCTATCTATGCTTCGCTCACAAATGCGCTGTTGTACACACTATGTCAAAAACAGAAGGCATCATAACCTATATAAAATGATTATCCACACTAACTATAAATGATGGAGACCATTTAATCATGTATGCTGCAGTGACATTACCCAAAAAAACGTTATTCTAACAGTGTGACCAATGTGATGTTTGTATAAGCACAATTTGACACGAATAACACTCAAAATGTAGGCATTTGGTTTTCATTTTTTTTTAATAAGATTTTTGCTCACATTCTGTAAAGCTTGTCCAATAAATAGTAGGTATGGAAGAACGCATGTAGGAGCTGAACATGGAATCAGTTGAGTGCAAAACTGCCAATTGCTTCTTTGAACTTGCAAGGTCAATGCCAACCAGTAAATGTCCCATGAACAATCTACGGGGATGGACCAATGACATTGTTCACTGAAAAAAAGACATTACTAACCACTACACGATGGAAGCTGAAACATCAGAAATAGTCTCTTCAGAAATCGATAACCACAGGCTCCTGAGTGGTGCAACTATCTAAGCCAGTGGTCACCAACCCTGGTCCTGGAGCGTCTACCTTCCTGAGAAGTCTAATTCTGGCTATTGACCTTCTTCAGAGTTCGATCTTCCGAGTTTGATCTCCCCATGACAGGTCCAATGATAGGGCCAACACTATCAGAAGGAGGGTTGGTGACCAATGGTCTAAACGTTGGCCCTGTCATCAGGAGATTGGTAGTTTGATTGTCGATGGTGCTGCAGCCACCCATGTTTGGGAGTCCCAGACAATTGGTTTCGCTTTCTCTGGCTGGGTAGGATGGCCTTCCCTCTCCTCTTACCAGCTAGTGTTCTCCTCCAAGCTCCAGTGATGGGGGAGTCCTAACTATTGTGTGGAACTGGAGATGACTAAATTGGGCAGAAAATTGAGGTGCTTAAAAGGGTTCTTTGTTGTGATGCCATGGCAGAAACACTTTTGATTCTCCAAAGAACCTTTCTATGGATGGTTCACTTTGTAATCGAGGTGTGTACGTGTAAAGAACCTTCCAGCCTAAAGTGTCATAAAGGCTTGTTATTTGAAGGTGTGTCAAATCTGGCAGGTTTCATTAGATTTACTTGTAAACACCCAAGGCATGCAGCTAATAATGGAACTAAATATTTCAAAAGACCCAAGACTCAACTCGCACTCGCCCTTCGGGGTCTCAAGACTCGACTTGGAATTGCATAAATTGTCTCAGGAGCATCTCTGCTAGTTACAAAACCTTTATGTCCAAGCCAAGAACCCTTTAGAAATATTTGTTTGCTGGAAATCTACAAGGTGATAAAAGTCCAAGAGCTGGGTTAGAAGTAAACTCTGCAGGGTGGTAGATCTCTTACAGATAGAAACTAAACCAAACACTGCAGGAAATGGGATGTCATAGACCAGGACTGGAATTAAACTGTAGGTTGCCAGGACTTCAGGGGCAACTGTGGAATTAAACGGGTCAGAAAAGGGAGAACTTCTAAACAGCCTGGATTGATCTCCGTGTAGATGCTGTTGCAGCAATGTTCCAAAGCGAGATGTCTCTGAGATAGAGGCCAAGGTTGTGTTGGTGGATGTAAACACACTGCTATGTGTGGCACAGTTTGCAGCCTATGGCTTCCGTATGGTGTGTACCAGACGCTCAAGTTCATAGTATTGCTCACACATTTAACTCTCTCTCTCTCTCACACACACACACACACACACACTCTCTCTCTCTCTCACTCTCACTATTTCTTTTTCTTGCTGTCTCCATCTCTGTCATCTCAGCTCTTCTCATGTCAGCACCACTATGTTTGTTTTCAGCATTACAGAATCGCACATACAGCAAGTCATTAGCACTTCCCTATTTACCGCTATCATCCCAGCCTGTCTAGGCATGTGTTCAATTCACGATGTCCCCAGCTTTCCACAGCTGGCTCAGTGGGACCTATATCCATCAAAGATCAAAGCACTCACATACACACACACACACACACACACACACACAATTCAGAGGTGACCTAACTCTTTTCTGGTTCAGTGATTCACCCTAAGGCCCCTAGAATGTCTCAGTCTAGATACATTATGACTGTCACTGTTTGACTTACAGCTCAGCCTGACAGCAGAGTGGAACAGAATATATTAAGGCATACTATCCAAGAATATTTCCAGATGAAAGCATCTAAATCTAGTCAATGTCTAATTCTTCTGAAATTATTCCATCATGTAATTGTATCATTTTTACACTGGAAGATAGTTTTGCTTGATTCTGTGATGCTACTTGCAGATAGGTTTGTTTCAAGCATTAATTGAAGCAGTTACATAAGATTATCCGCCTAATTTAACATTGCCTAAAAAGCAAAGATGTCTAGACATAGGTTACAACCTTGTAATATGATTATAGCTTTTTTCTGTTCGAGAGGCTCACAAAACCTTTTTTGCCCATCAAAGTAATAAATTTTAATTAAAAAAACGAACGGAGATGTTTATCCAGATGGGTGTGAGCACCGCTGATTTATCTGCAAAACAGCAGGTCAATTTTCATAGAAGAGGAGAGATAGAAGCAGACAGGAGTAAAATCACATCCGTAACACCTGTTAAAAGGAACCCAGGATTCCATGTAAATTAGTCCAGATCGGGGGTGGATGGAGATTGTGGGACACCTCACATAATATATCTTTAGCTCTGGTGTATAATTAATGGTCAAAGCACACCTGCTCTGAGAAGATTTTTAGTTTTTGCCAGTTATTATGGCATCATCTAACCACACAAAAGATGCCAGTTTTAGATGAGTCCATGATTACTGGCAAAATTAATTACAGGATGTTAAAATGCCCGTTTAGATAGTCGTTGCGATGAATTCAAATGAGTCAGTTATAATAACTGGAAGTGGATAACCGGAAAACTTGTCATAGGCCACTGAATTCCATCAGAACAATGAAGAAATAAGCAACATTAGAGCTTCTTTCCGGTTAGAAATTAGCATTTAAATACTTCTGCTTCAAACTAATTATTGTTGTTGCCCACTGCAGTGTAACACAACGCACAAACATTAAGCGATAATATATCTTTAGCAGTCCCAAGCAGCAAAGGATATATCAGATATGTTCCACCTAAACTGGATGAACCCGCAGCAGACTGCAGTTAGCTAATATGGCTAAAGACCATTGTATTGCTAGCTATATTCCCAAACAAAGTGCCCCAATGCAGCTCTCTGTATCATAAGTCAGCAATTTTTGGAATATTGAAAGAAAGTACTTTTATATAGCTTCAAAAACCTCCTGAAGACTCATCTGTTCAGAGAGCATCTCCTCTCCTAATGCACCTAATCTTCTTGCACTACTCCTACATAAAGATTTAGCACTTAGAACTCTCCTCTGGTTCTCACACTGTCCTGAAACTCGATTGTAATGTAATGTAATGTATATTTTGTGGGAACTGATTAGAATTTGGGGCCTCACGGTGGTGCAGTGGGTAGTGCTGTTGCCTCATGCCTCCAGGGTTGGAGGTTTGAATCTGGGTCCTAGTCTTGTGTGTGTGTGGAGTTTGAATGTTCTCCTCATGGTGGAGTGGGTTTTTTCTGGGTTTCTCCCACAGTCAAAAGACATGCGCATCAGGTGAATTGGGGATTCTAAATTGACCGTAGGGGTGTGTGTGTGCCCTGCGGTGGGTTGGTGCCCTGCCCAGGGTGAGTCCCTGCCTCATGCCTGTAGACCCCGGGATAGGCTCCGGGTACCCGTGACCCTAGTGAGGATTAAGTGGTTACAGAAAATGAATGATTAGAATTTGTTTATATTTAGCTAACTAGCGCAGGTTTGCTACAGCTGCTAAACCCCTAGTGGATCAGTCCTCCACATCAACTTAGCTTGCATTAGCAATATGTTTCATTCCCACACCTCACACTATAACAGAAAAATCAATCAAAATCAGACTTGAATTAGTTTTTATAGAATTCTTCACATCAGTGAAAAGTGGATTCATGCTAGTTGACTTCATCTTAGAAGTGATTTAATGCTAAAATCTAAAGTGTAACCAAAGAGAAGTGCAATTCTCTGAAAGGCCTATTATTAAACTCTTAATGAAATACTAATTAATGAATGCCAGAATGCTACACTTAAAGGTTTTTGAACATTAAAGCTGCTTAAAATGACTAAGACACAATACCACAGAAGAGACAAATTTCTATATTCTCGTCAGTAGATTGAGGGGAAATGTTCATTATTGTGAAAGGAGCTTTCTCTTGCTGTGTTTGTCATTAAAACTGCGAGTTGTTCTCTACGATAATTCAGTTTATTTTTCATTTTAAAACCCCTGTAGCAGCTGATTCAGCTGATGATACAAATTGAATTCTTTACTCTGTTGTGCTGTGCGCTTGCATATGAGGTTTGTGTGTGAGGCCTGTGTGTATGTGTGTGTGTGTTTGTGTGTGTGTGTGTGTGAGGCCTGCGTGTACGTGTGTGTGGGGGCTTTCTTAGCCGTGTGCTTTGGTCTCATGTTCAAGTGTTCCAAGGGGACTTTAAAGCACTATATCATTTCCATCCCTTTCAAGTCAGGAGGATGAGGCCTGTGACACTGTGCTCCTGTTCTGTGTGTGTGTGTGTGTGTGTGTGTGTGTGTGCTCTGGTTTGAAATATGAGGGACTCTTCATTGGGTTTCTGCTGATTGTTGAAGTGCTCTTTCTCTGGGTTCAAACTCATGGATGTGTGTGTGTGTGTGCGTGTGCGCGTGCATCTAAACGAGATCCCATGGGGGTGGTTTCTGTGATAAAAGCAGCTTTGATGCTGACCTGAGGTTCAGGTACAGTCATATGCAAAAGTTTTGGGTAAATTGTACATAAACAATTGGAGAAATTTGCCATAGTTAGGTTTGTTCCCTGTAGAGCAGAGTTTCCCAGTTATGGTCCTGGAGGCAGCCAGCCCTGCACATTTCAGTGTTTCTCCTGCTTTAACTAGAGCTGTAATCAAGACCACCTTTGCTGAGTCCAAGACCAGGACTAGTCAGGTCCAAGTCAAGCTGAGTCCAAAGAGGTTTGAGTCCAAGTCAAGACCGAGTCAAAATGTGAAAGACAAAAAAAATGAGATAAAAAGAATCCTCTCTGACAGTTACCGACCTGTTTATAATTTTTGTGTGCTGCTGAAGACACAAACAAGTCCGAGACCACAGAAAACATGTCTGAGACCAAATGTCTGGCTTTAACACACCCACTTCAGCTCAGTGAGGGTTTACTAATGAGCTGATGAGTTAACACCAAACTGTGAGAACAGTGGGCCTCCAGGAGCAAGACTGGGAAACACTGATGTAGAGGATGTATAATTATTAAAATTTGACTGTAGATGTAATCTTCCTAAAACTCAACACACACAAATGCAAGGTCATGCAACATCAAATAGACAGTTACGTCAACACATTCAACACATTCAAGTAAAAAGACTGAAGTCCCACCCAAAACCTCTTAAAAAGGGAAGGTCAGTTAAGATCCCTGTGTGCCCTGTGGTGGGCTGGCGCCCCGCCCAGGGTGAGTCCCTGCCTCGCGCCCGTAGACCCCGAGATAGGCTCTGGGTACCTGCGACCCTTGTGAAGATTAAGCGGTTACAGAAAATGAGTGAGTGAGTAAGTAAGAAGAAGGCAATGTGTTCACAGCTTGCTCTCGTTTGGACCAGTAACCATGTTAACCAATCAGAGTTTTCCAACAATATAAGGTGTTATTTGCAATAAGATTCTATTTATTATTGATGTATGAATCAAACCATAACCCATTGGTCAGATGGGTTCAAGTGAGCTTATTAGAAAATTTTACACATTTGGGCAAGGCAGGTCAAAAAGTGACAAAGCAGAGTCTCAATAAATAAATAACTTACAGAAACGTTGCATGCAATCAGTTCGTCCAATTTGCACTTTTCTTCCCCTCTCTCTCTCTCTTTTTTCCCTCCCCCCCCCCATACCTTGCGTGTCAATAATCTGCATTATCGAGCTATAAAGTAACCTACATCTATCACATCTATCTGTCCATGCCCAGACTGTAATTTACAATGCATTAGGCCAGGGCCATCATTTATAATTAGAGCCTGGACTAATAGCTCATCAGCAGCTTTATCTTCAATGAAATTGTGGTTTTGGTCAACGCATGTGTTTACGTTTTCATAAAAGGATGCACCTACAAGTAACAAGTTTTTTTTCACTAAGTGGTATCCATAGCTTTTGTTAGATCACAAGATTTAGGGTTTTCTTTGTCCAGACAGGAGACTGCCACTGACAAGATAAGATAAGATAAGATAAGATAAGATAAGATAAACCTTTATTAATAAATTTAAGATAAAAGATAAGTTTGCAATATATCCCTCTCACACACGCATACACAGTCTCTACCATACCTGCCATGCTTCGTTCACATAGCAACCTTTTAACGTTGCTACGTGAACCAAGCATGTAGGGAATGGGAGAGACTGTGTATGTGTGTGTTTGAAAGATATATATATATATATATATATATATATATATATAGCACCAGAACAAATTACTATTTGAACTTTTATAGATATATTTAATTGTGCATGACATAAAACATACTGCCAAAAATAATTGCAGTTCCTCATTTAAACCATCCTCAGATTCAACTAAACACATGAGCCATAAGCTCTTTCACATTCAAACAGGATTACTTTACAAAGGCAAAGCTCATTTAACACGCCTCTTTATCAAATGCAAATTTTAGTTAATCCTGTTGGCCAGGAGAAGACAAAAGCTATTTCACTGGTTGAATGTATTGTCCTGCTAATGATACGGCTTCATCAGGCTGCAGCGGCGGACTGAGCACGAGAAACAATGCTCGACATAAATATATTCAGAAATACCTACCTCATACCGACACTGTCTATTCCATGAGGTCCATCTGCTTTAAAGATCCGCTACATGCACAAAATGTCCAAAAGTTTGTAGACACCAGCTCACCCAGCGTTTCCTCTGAAATCAAGGGTATTAATAGAGGTGTTTGTCCCCCTTTGCTTTAATAAAGGCATCTACTCTTCTAGGACCATAGATGTTGGAAAATTGTTATGAGGATTTGATTTCTTTAATGATGTTCTAGATCACACACTCCACTCCAACTCATCCCAAATTGATTGGATCGAGCTCCTTAGGATCATGTGTGCTGCTCAGGAGCATCCCATTCTATTGTCTATGCTTTTCTATGGAGATTATACAAGCTGAGTGCAAAATTGGACAGCTGAACCCCACAAATTAAATGAGGTAAATTTACTCATTAGAAAGTTGCTAGTACTTTAGATGCTGGTTTGAGTGTAGCTGGGGTGACACTGCTAGTTTAAGACTGGTCTGCAACCCAAGAATAAGCCAAATTAATTAGCTGAGGCTTTTTTAAATCAGTAAATATGTCAAATGTAAAACAAGTCAAGTAATTAACTATCTATGTTAAAAGATAACCTTATTCGACTGTGACGACTCCCCTGATCAGGTCTCGTCTCTTTCTCTCCATCATCTCCCATGTTCCCCCCTAGCCCCGCCCTCTTGTTATGTTCATCTGTGCTGTTTCCATGTTTCATTTTCTAGTGTTTTTGGGTTCTCTCTGTTTTTTCATTGATGGATGGTCTAGCCTTCAGTGTTTCTGCCTGTCAGTTACAAGAGAGAGAAAATAGAGAGCAGGCAGTGTGTGTACATGCATGCAAAGAGAGAGAGAGAGAGAGAGAGGAGAGAGGAGAGAGAGAGAGAGAGAGCGGCACAAAGTCTACTTCATAAAAATCACTCATTAGAAAACAAACCCAAACCCTCCCTGGGCCTGATGATGTATGTGAAAAATTGCCTCTTATTTTGTCAAGCCCTCTAGAGCTCGGGTCGGGCAGCAGACCTTGAATCAGCATGTTTTCAAGGCAAGATAAACCATGAGATAAGGATATAACATATAGTTATCATCGCATGGTGTTTAAAACAAATACAAAAAGAGTTCTGCCTTATGTTAATCGTTTGTAGCAGCATAATGTTACATAGGTTACTCAATACAATACTCAAGCTTTATTTTTCACGTATGCTAATGACCACGTCTTTCCCATCCAAGGGAGACTAGTATGCAATATTTCATTTGCCTGAAAGAATACAGTGTGAATATAGTGTTAACCAATTTAAAAGAAGTGAAAGTATTTCATGTTTAAATATTGGATAGTTTACCACACTGTGGCACTGAAAAAGCATCAAACATATGATGCATCTTGCAACACTACTTAATATTGGGTCAGGGACTAAGCCTACACTTTCTGAAATGACTACACTTTCTGTTCAGTGAAGAATGTCCATTCAGGGAACTGTGTGGTCCAGGGCTAGGGTCAGTCCCTGTCTGAGAAACTGATTCATAAATAGTAGTGGTTCCCAAACTGGTCCTGGAAAACCTCCTCCCCATCACATTTTAGTGTTTTCGCTTCTGATCCAGCTGATCCAACTCGTCAGTTCATTACCCAGCTGTTCTGGAGCAGAAGTGGGTGTGTAAGCACAAAAATATCCAAGGCAGGAGGTAATCCAGCACAGGTTTGGGAACCACAGTTTTATAGCACTGTAACTTTATCCAGCTAAACACTTACTCTCTGTAACTGCTAAATCCTCACTGGGGTCGCGGGTACCCGGAGCCTATCCCGGGGCCAATGGGCGCGAGGCATGGACTCACAATGGGCGGGCCGGTCAATTTAGAAACCCCAGTTCACCTGACGCGCATGTCTTTGGACTGTGGGAGAAACCCGGAGACCCTGGGGGAAACCCATGTCACCATGAGGAGAACATGCAAACTCCACACACTCACAAGGCCAGGACCCAGATTCAAACCCCCAACCCTGGAGGTGTGAAGCAACAGTGTTACCCGCTGCACCACTGTGGGGCATTCAACTAAATACTTTTGTCAAAGTGAGACTTGAGCTGGACATCTGCTTATAGAAACTGATTTTAACCTTCTTCCATCTTTTTTTGTTTTTTTAATGAGCTGTGGAAAGAGAGGACAGGGCCAGAATAGCATATTCAGTGAAGATCAGTGGGTTTTGAAGGTACTATCAAGCCAGTCAGTCTCTTTGACTTGAGTGGGCAAAAATGATGGTGATTACACTGTCAGCCTCAATCTTAAAGTCAATCACAAAACCAACCAAGACGTCACGTTCCTTTGTTCAGATGAGACTCAGCATCTTTTTACTGGTGAAGGATCATGTATATGTGCAAGTAGCTTTTGTCGCAATATGGCTGACACATTGGATTACTTTTCCATGAAAAGTTAATGCAAAAAATAATGTTTGACCAGGGGTTCTCAGTTCTGTTTGAATGGAGATATAATTTATTTACCAGAAGTGCCCAAGTTTGGTTCTGGAGGGCCGGTTTTCAGCACAGTTTGGTGATTTTCCTGCACAAACACACTCAAACCTAGCAATTAATCCCTTACGAAAATTAACCATGGTTTTTTCATGGTTTTTTGGGTAACTATGAAAACCATGGTTTATGACTATTTTA
>JBBPCZ010042370.1:0-13243 GCA_037974445.1 Brycinus macrolepidotus
ATTTAGGACCCTGTGCCATAAAAAAGAAAACAGTCTCTAAGTCTCTAAAGATGAATGACAGACTCCCCACTAATAGTCGAGACAAATGCAATAACAGCTAGTTAGACCTTTTTTATTTCTTTTTTTAATGCCTGCAATTCAGAGGAAAGCTGCCACGCTGACATCTTCCTCCGATCTCTTATTGCAGTTAAAAGTAATTTTGAGGCAGAAAAGTGCTTTACTTTCCCGCAAGGGCTCTCTGGTAAAGAACAGCTCAGTGTTTCTGACTGACCGCAAAAAAAGTGGAAAGAAATAACAAAAAATAAAGTTTGCTGGCATTGTTTCAAAAAAGGTAATGTGGAACAGGATAGAAGTTACCCTCATTTCCCTTGTGACCTCTTGGATTGACCCTTTTGAACCCGCCTCATACGAGTCTCCTTTTTGCTCACCTTTGCCGACCCTTCTTGTCTGCTGAATTGTGGTCATAGCTCCTCTGACCTTTCTGAGCTTTGAGACTGTGTTAAATTGAAAGGGATCTGTGGCCACTGTAGAGCATGTAATACTGATGTTATGTACAGGCATTCAAGCGAAAGCCATCTTTGTTCTTAAATTACAGCATGGTCAGTCCACCAATTTGCATTCTCGATAAGTTTATTACATTTACAAATGTATTATTATACAGTATTCTACAAAAGCCTTGAGAGACCCCTCATTTCTTCATATTTTGCTTTGAATCACTATACTGGTGCAAAAATACTATTTTCTGCCCGTCTTATCTTTGCATATTGAGTAGATTAAATGAAAGAAATGGGAACAAATGTTTTACCGTGACACAGCATACTGATAATCTGGAATCATCTGCACCTGTTTCTTCACTGGTTCAGGCCTTAAGCTAGATGTGCTTTGCTCTACTTAAATGATTCATATGTAGATCACTGTGTGACTTAACAAACAAAAAACATTTCTCTGAAAAATGAGAGGCTTTGAAATTCCTTCAGGAAGCCTGGAGAACTGTTCTTCAAGACTACATTAAAACCACAAGAAGTCTGGCTCTTTGGAAGCAAAATATGAAGAAATGAGCGGTGTCTCAAGTTGAATTATAGTTCAAACTGTTTCGGCAAATAGTTCTGCTTACATATTTCGATCAGCCATATCATTAAAACCGTCTGCCTAATATTGTGAAAGTGTCCCTAAAACAGACACGTCCAGATGTGCAAGACCACGCTGACAAGATGTGCTGCGGTATCTGCACAAAGACGTTAATGGTAAGTCCTGGTGAAGTATTAACTATGTTTTGACTAGCAAACTGAACAATCTTTCTTTACTGTCTGACAGTGTACTGAGCCCTGGCCCTGTATTTTTCTATTGGTCTTTTTTTGCCTTGTGATTTGATTCTGATTGCTTCTGACTGTTTCACCATTACCAATTACCTTGCCTTTTCATTGGATCACTATTTTGCCTGTTGGGATTTTGCTGTGTTTTATGTTTTTGCCTTTTTCTGAACTCTGCCCATTTTCATACCTTGATATGTGCAAATTAGTCGACTTGGTGCTCTGCTCGTGGGCCTGTATCTTTCTTGAGAAACAGTTCTCCAGGCTTGCTGAAGGACTTTTACACTCGTGGTGCTGAATACTGCGTGGCTGGAGCACCTTTATCTAGGCACCTTGTATCTTTAGGCACTTTGCAGCCTGTCATAATAAAACATTTATTTATTGTGACCTACTATGGTCATGTCATACAGTTTTCACAAGGTATCCATTAGAAGGACTGATCTTAGATCACTGTCAGAAGAAAAATTCGAGATCAGCTAATCTAACCATTCCCTGCTGTGTAAAGTGGCCTCCCAAAGCATTTGTCTGAAGTTTTGTTCATTTTCACAGTAAATCGGACTAAATCACAATAACAAGTCTGCACCACCTTTATGAAGAGCTGGATGTGGTTTGATCCAGATGTTTTGGGGACATATTTACAGAAAAAGATTTGGGTTGACTTCCACTATTGAATTCTAGTGTTTGTTGACAACATTAGTATCGTAGCTTTAGTTCTAAAGAAGCAGTCTGAACAGTTTTGGCACCTGGGCTGAGCTAAAAACTGTGTGAAGGAGAAGGAAAGCTTCCATTAGCATCATATGCACATAAACAATACCTGGCCTTTATGTGAATTGACATGCACTAAATAGAGCTTATTACACAATGTCACTTTTGGGCTGAATCTGTTTTTCACACACCTCGGGTGTGCAGTTTCCAGATGCCGTTGGCCTTCAAACATTCCGCTGCTTTCTCCCGCGAGCCTTGCGATTGCATAATGAACCTGGGCAATGAAAAATCTCAAATGTTATTTTGGGTCAAGCTGCCAGCCGCTGGCTGCAACCCACTATTTGAGTCTGTGCATTTGACAGATGGGCAGCCTGGCTCCCTCCCACAAAAACAATGGAGCTGTTTGGCGGTCAGGCCCACTGGCATGCAAAAAATGCCACCGCTGTAGCCACCCGTTCCTGGGCATTTCAACAATTCATTTCTAGACGCCAAGGTTGTGCTGCTTTATTGTTTGGAAATTCTCTCGTGCAAGAAACAGAACCGCATGTGACAGAATAAAAATCAGCTTAAATGCCAATACAGAACATACATAATCGCTCAAAATATAACCTGGAGGCATAAATGACAGTTGCAAAGAACATGCGTGACTAATAAAGGAACCACATGTGGTATAAACTGTTTCTGTCAGCACAATTCAATTTTTTTCCCTCTTCCTCAAACCTACCCATTGTTTTGTTTGACGCACATCCATGAGACCTCAAAGGTTTCACATTGCTGAAACACATTTTGAAATTTTTCTTTATAGCATAGGTGGGGTATGTAGAACTGCTTGCTTGTACAGAGCAGAGGATGAGAATAGTGAGTATAGTGGCTTATGTTTCCAATATGTCCTAAAAAACTGTACAAATTTACAAATTTGCTCTGCTTACAAAGGACACATTCATAGCACATGCAATGTGCCAAACCTGTACACAATATTTGGGCCCCAAGTGTTTTTTTGAGGGCAGAAATTAGGATATGACTACTGTAACACTTTACTTAAGAGATTCTACTTCTACAGGACACCTACATTTTACATTACATGTCTGACATTACATGTCTGATAACTATGTAGTAACACATTAACAATGCCTGCATCAACAATGTTACAAATGGATTACAGTCGAGCAGGTTATATAATTACACATGGACTGTAGGTCCCACCATTTTGTGATGTTTGGCTCGGTGGGCATGGGGCCAAGGAGCGGAGGTTAGGGTGTTAGGGCTGGTGGCCTAGTGGTTTGGGCATTGCCCCTGCAATCAGAAGGTCCTGGGTTCGATTCCCATGACTCCTAGTAGCGCCTCAGAGGTACACTTGAGTAAGGTAACATCGCCACACAGGGGACTGTGTTCCTGGCTGCCCACTGCTTCACTTAGGTGAATGGATTAAATGCAGAGAAAGAATTTTGTGTGTTCATGTATGACAAAATGGTCACCTTTGTTTGACAAATGTTTATTTACAGTTGAAATAAATGGATAAGTGGTAAAAACCATACATACCTATGTATATAGGTATGTATGTATGTATGTATGCATATATGTAACTAAGTGGCCTGTATTAGTGTATAGAGGTAAGCAAGCACCCTTCCAGTCAGGCCTATTGCGTTTCAACAGGGCAGATGGCAGCAGAGACTATGTGCTCTAACGGTGACCCTCTAATTATGATGAAGGACAGAACAGGTCTTCTCCTCACAACAGGCCTTTGCTATAGACCTCTGAGGTATGTCATTTTGTAGTTTTTATATGTGTTGACAATTTTTGCTATTATTTACATATATGAAATATATGTAAATAATAGCAATTTTTAAAAAAAAATATTGCCTTCAAACATGGAGTGATGGTTGATGGTTGGGCCTAAATAATTTCTGTAATAATTCAATATATTTACAGCAATTAAAAATTAAATTTGTGTTTGGAGTAATCCACCTGGCTGCTGTGACTGGGAATCGAACATTTGGTCATTTCATGAGCCTTGAATCTCAGGATGATGTCTGGATAGGGATTAAAAATGTGGGTATAAATGCACTCAAGATGCATTTAATACAGATTTAAATCCAGTCACTCCAGCCACATTGAGAGGTGATCCGAGAGGCTGCAAAAGTGTAAATACATCTGTCTCTCCGAGTCACATTTAACAAACAAAGTCACTCTCAAAACTCTGGGGAAAGAGTGGAGAAGGTATTGCCTACTCCACTGGTCTGTGCACCAAGCTATTAGGCTGACATTGCAAGTCTGGTTCATCTTTACTTTGAACAAACAATAGAAAAATGGGTGTTTTCTTATTAATAGGGGTTTATGGGTTTAAAAACAGCTTGCAAAACTTTAATTTTCAAAGAAAAAACAATGATCTTTTGCACAGAACCAAAAGAAACAGAAATGAGGAGCAATGCAGGAAACTCATTGTTATGTTATAACCATATACCATTCAGATTTAAAAATAGGAGACGTATTTGACTTTATATATATGTGGTTAAAGATGCATACAGTGACCTGATGTAGATAAACACTAGAAGAGAGTATATTGGATCATTTGAGAAACATTTGAATATAGGAAGGCTATGGATCTCATGGATTAGGTGGTTCCTGATCAACAGTCTCTCTAGTATGATTCACCCTGTGTGCAGATGGACGAGGAATTAAAGGAAGAAACAAAGTGATTTTGTAGGTGTTGGCCTACCACAATGGATTTGTTGTGCCTTGGCGATGATTCTACAATGTCTGGAACTGATTTAGACTTCTAATGATTTCTGGAACCTCAAAAATACATGTTTGGTGTATTTCAACTCCAAAGATATTGTAGTAATCCTCTTATTCTATTATGTTGGTTGGAAGCAAAAGGGCTAAAATCCTGGAAAAATGTCCAGTCAGGATTTTCCCCTGAATTGTACTCAGGTGGATACAACCATATGAACCCCTCAATTGGTTAGGAGGACATAAGACTTAGATTAATAATTAAGACTAAACATAAGACATAAGACTAAAATAATTAAGAAGCAAGTGAAAACAATCAATCACATTGTGCTTTAGGGGTCAGAACAGTTTTGTAAGGAAAAAAAGCCTTGGGGTAGTCTAAAGTAGTATTTCCGGGTTTCAGTCAGTTGATAGAAATGGAAAACGGCTCTGTCAGGGTTCTTTCTCAAAAACGCTGTTTACAATCACTTCCATAGCTTGAAGACACCATCGTAATTAGAAAGTGACAATGGAACCAACCAGTCATCTTTAGATTTCCATATGGTGGGACCAATTTTGTGAGAGAAAGCATCATCCCAGGCCTTCTAGAAGTCGATTTACATCACTGACTGTCTTTTGCAATGCTGTTCTTGTTCCTTATGCGATACAAACAGAAATTAGTATCATACAGGTGTGGATTATTTTGGTTTTTTGACTGTATTTTAATATTTATGGCTTGAAATGAAGGCCTAGCTCCAAAAGTCATGGTTTGCAATGATATGTAGTGTACAAAAACTATGTATACTCCTCATTATTGGAGCTTCTCACAGTGATCCCACCAAAGCTGACCTTTTAGCCAACAGCATTTACATTTCCAGCAAAATCCGCCTGAAAACAGATGCCTTTGTTCTGTCTGAGCTTTTCAGATCAACAACAAACCACATTCCGTGTACGTCAATTACCCAACACTTGCCCACAGATGGACTTTTTATTTAGCACATGAGGTTCATGGAAAACACTGGCCTGATACATTATGTGTTGTGAGACAGAATGAAGCCTTTAGTCTTTGAGCTGAATGCAGATTTATATGTATGTCCATGTGATGCATGTCAGCACTCTTCCATCACCACCGCTTATTTCATAGAAGAAATCAAATCATGTGGATCCAGAGTGTATCTGATTTCTTCCTGGAAATCTAAACGGCAAACTACCTAAGCAAACTTTTCAATTATGATTTAAACCATGCTGTATGCTGCCCACACACTCTTCTCAGTGAACAATCAGATGGGAATAGCAGCTCTAAACTGCAGAACATGAGGTAAAGAAAAACAAACTTGACTTTCCAGATAGAGGACCATCTTTGCCAATCTGAATCTTGGTCTTGAAGGAATGCTTCAGTGAAATAGCAAATTTATTTTCCCTTTACTGCACTGAACCTATGAGGCTGAGGTGGTTAACAAGTAATGGAAATGAAGTGACTGAAGTGACAGCCTCATAGCACCAAAAATGCATATAGCTTTAAGAACATGAAATGTTATCTGAATCCAGATATAGTACACCAAAATTAAAGCCAGGCTTGATCCAAGCCACAGCACCAAAGAATTTGATACAAACCCAACCACCACCAACCGGAATCAAATAAAGGCGCTTTTGTCGCATACAGGAACCGTGCTGTACCTAAACTGCAGTGGTACAGAACTTGCAGCACATTTTGATTTTACAGTGTATCTCAGTCCGGTAACAGTGTTCTCAGTCCGGTAATGGTGTTTCTGATACGTCAGCAGCGCAATTCTCTCCCCATAGTTTGTAGCCGGTCGTCATCCCAAAACTCCGTCCATGAAGTCGAACCAGCGGAAAGTTTTTCTGAGAAAAATGCTTTTCATATTGTGGTCTTTTATTATTTATAGTCTTCTTTGAGTTTTTTTTTTTTTTAAATTCTCTGCATTCTTTTTCTGTGTGATGAATCCCAAACCCAGTTAACTTGCTGTTAACACTTTCACATTTCTTACAGCATTAAAGATAAATTTGTTAGTGTCATACAAAACTCCCACTGAAAATTATCTTCAGCCTAAACAGACAGTAGTGCTTGTACTTTGTCGACTTCCCAGCTTGTATCTCCATTGTTGTTTTTTTGTGTAGACACTGAAAACAATGGCCTCTTTCAATCCATGTTGCGATAACATTTCAACCAATCAGAAAGCAGTCATGCAGTCACCTTGGCTGTGGCCTGATTTTGGCCCTACTGTCGAGCAGCTCGGGTTGGGGTCACTTTATTTGTAATGAAAAAAACCTATGTTCACGGTACGGCACGGATCTTTGTCCAGGGGACAAAGGTCCCTCAGTCCTGTAAAATGTCTGGCCACCCATCCAATGTCCTAATTGTTCTTTCATAAAAAATAAAAACAAATTCCAGGATGATCCAGAAAATCGCTAATTCCAGATAACTGCACCTACATGGGAGGGATTTTTTTTAAAGCACTATGGGAATGTCAGCCCCTTTTTGACTGCATTCAGGCTGCTTACTACTAAAAAAAACCCACTGTACCTCATCATCCGGATCACTGACCTGGCAGAACCTTCAATCATTGATAGCAGTCATGGGTAAATGTATACTGGTTTTCAGAAAAGAGGACACCAGGGGCAGAAGGGTGGAAATCCTGGCCAGACACTTTTTTTGGTCCCAAAAAGAAGACATGTCCTGGAAAAAGGGGATGCATGGTCACCATAAAGAAACCGAACAGCCTAATTATCAGCTATCCAAGAGTAGAAATGTATTCATTAATCAAAATCATTACGTTGTTTTTATGCTGGTCTCCCAAGGTGGGAGGTGGGAGGCAATCATCTCTTTCCCACTTTACTATTACACTGCTGTATTGTCTACTTACTGTTATTATCTCAGATTTACATCCCATTCACACTACTGTTACACTGCTATATTGTCTATTTATTGTATTGTTTCTGTCATTCCCTCCACTTTGTTCAATGCTTTAACTGCCTCCTGCCTCTGGAAGGTTTACATCTTGTTCATACTGTTACATTACATTACCGTTACATTTTTGTGGTGTCTGATTATTGTGTTGTTTCTATTGTTTCTGTAACTTGCACTCTGTCAAATGTGGTCTGTTGAGAAACATCTCATTACACTTTGTCCGTCTTCACAGCTGCTGATTACAATAAAGTAATGTTGAACCTTGAATCTGTGACAAACGGCCAATTTTTTCCCAACCTAAACCTGCCCCCACCCCCAAAAAAAAAGACCAAAAAAAAAACCCAAATAAACTTGTGTCCTGTCTAGTTCAGAGAAATGTTTCAAACTCCATATTACTGTTGCTTCTCCAACATCATCTGAACCCTGTGCCATTCACATTTCCGTGAAGTGTTTCTTCTCAGTTAATCAGTTCCTTTGAACAGCTGCAACTGGACGATTTCAGTAAACCTTCACAGTGGTTTCAATAAGCTGAGAAATGACAGCCTGCTCGAGTTATGCAGCTTAACTGCTGTGTATTTCATCCTGAGTTTATGGGATATCATGACAAGGCTTCTGTTGCCTAATCCTCATCACCAATTAAGTTTAACTGCAAAACTAAAACAGGTTCACATGAGATTTTTCAAAGCCATCCCCCATCCCGCATAGTCTTTTTGTAGTCCTGCAGTAAAGTCACATTTTGAAACTGGAACCAAATAAAAGCCCACATGCCAAATAGGGTCTCCCAGTCTTGTAAAATTCCTGGCAAAATGATCGATGGCCTGATTGAGCATAAAGAAATGCTAATGGGAAAATGCTCCTGATTCATTTTTTCTTGGACCAAAATCCAAAATCGTAATTCTTAATGATCACACCTGCTGGAACAAAGGGGGGGACTTTTCAAAGAACTATGCAAGACAAATCACTCCTGGGTTTTGCACTGCAGGAAAGTTGTGTTTTGAGACTAACACGTGCCATCCATGGATCTTTGCACGTCATCTGTCATTACGGGCGAAAGAAGTCTCATTACTCCATCTCTGGATGCTTCTGTAATGTCTTTGATATTGCTGTTACTCAGAGGTCAGAGGCGTTCACATTAGCATATGCAATTTGGACGAGGCCATGTTACGCAATTGGCTCTTGGGCTTATGCAATTAATGAATATTTCATCAGAATCGTCGAAGTAGGAACGTGGCTTAAGTGGCAGAACGTTAAGGTCTGTCAGTTATCGAAATGGAGTGTGCTGCAGACACCAGTGATCTTGACAGATGTCATATTTTATAAAAACATGCTTGCCGCAAGCCGTGCTGAGATAAAAGGTCTGTCGTTTCAGTTTAAGATGGATCGCCTCATCAATTGCACGCCTTCTTTCTGGTTATGCTTGGGAGTCTCATAAGAAAATCGAGATGATCAATTAGGCTAATAACAGTAAAGACAGTACTTTTGTTTTTCTATGATTATGCGCCATAGGAATCTCAAAAAAGGACCAGAAATGTTGATTCTAGAAAACTGGAACTGTACTTTTGTCATAGATCATTGGTCCAGTATGGAAATGTCCAGTTTTATGGTTTTTTGTACGAGATTGGGACCAGCAGAACCAATGGTTCTTGAGCGTGTGCCTTTCTGTCTTCGGTGTTTTACAGCTGAAGCCAATGACAATTTAGTGAATTCTTTATTTGAGGTGAAGGTAATATGCTATTGAGTCATGAAGGATGTGTTGACCACTGTTTTTGTGATTACTACTTTATAAAGAGTTCTCCGTTTCCCACAGAACAGGGCGTTTTGCTCATATGTTCACACTTATTGACATTTTTCGAGTGTGTGAGTGCATTTTGTTTCCCATAAAAATACACAATAATGTTAAAGCAGAGTAGGCAAGATTAGAACTGTAATCAAGGCCACCTTTGTTGAGTCCAAGACAAGTCCAAATCAAGACTGAGTGCAAAGTCCTTTATCATTTGTAATGACCATAAAGAAAGGTGTTACGGTGTTACAACACTGCAGAATGAGATTAGGCCACATTATTTACTTAAAGTATAATAGTTTCACTTGATTCACTTGGCTCATCAGCACCGTGTCTGTTGCCAAAATGAAAATGCAGAGCATGGATGCATGGTAAGTGGTTGGCAGGAGATGAGTTTTGGCAGGCATATGATTGGTTACCAGGTGGCCAATGTTAATGCTCGTTCTCTGAACAAGGTCTATTAATCAATGATTTTGTCAACTGTTGCAGCTGTTTTTGTTTTGTTGTTTTATTTTCATTTTGTCTGATTTTTTTTCTGTTTCCAAGACAAGTTCGATACCTCAGAGAAATCATTCCGATTCTACAGCCCTGGGCAAGATAACACATCAAATGCCTCACTTCACACTCTCAAGACAAAACAAATAAAAAAAAACAAAACAAAACAATAACTGAAGCATTGCTTGATAATTGATGGATTGACACTTGTCATCCATGAATGACTCGTGTAGGAATGTGAGCACAGAACAGTGCAACATTCCATTTCACATCAGTTAATCTAACCAGCAAAAAAAATAGCCATAGAGTAGTAATGGTCCCAGACCGTCAGCTAAATGCCATAAACCTAAACATAAACATTTATCTACAGCATCTGGAAAATGAAGTACAACCAGAACCTTGAGTTCTGTAGGTTTCCTTTTGGGTAAGTTCTTGGGTAAGAAATACCAAAAATTCAAATACAAAAAGAGACAAAAAAGGGAAGCTGTGTGTATAAAAGGCTACATCTGGTTGCCAAATCGAGTTTGAATCCTCTGAGAAGAATTAAGCAAGATATTTTCATGTCACAGAGGCAACAGAAGCCCAAGCTTTGGAAGCTAAAGAGGCCAGAACAAGAATATAAAGCAGAAAAAAAGAACACACGCACCATAGCTCTTGTGTGAAAATGGCTTTGGAACCTGAAGGCCTAGTTAAGTGTGGTCTCCTCAGGTTATTTTCCACCCAATTGTTCTGTCAGAAAAAAGTAAGAGGTTTAAAACCAATTACAGCTTAACCCCCCCCTCGTTGCATATTGCTGTTTGTTCAGCGGCAAATGCCAGACGCTGGATTGTTAAACACACCGGCCGGCAGCACGACTCTCCTAGCATTTCAAATCCGAGAGACCTCTTCAAATCGGAGCCAGAGCCTCCGAAGTTTGCAGTGACACTGCTTTGGCAGAGTAGAACTTTTAATGAGGGAGAAGAATATGATTCAGGCACCTTGTGACATGCCAAAAAAAAAAGCTCCTGGGAATTCACAATCCTTTTTCCTGACTAGCACTTGCCTTCTCGCTCTCTTTGTCTTTAATCTACCGCTTTCTACAGCAAAAGCAGCCCAGGCTGACGCTTTCAAGCTCATAACGCTCCCTCAAAGAGAGAGAGAGAGAGAGAGAGAGAGAGAGAGAGAGAAAGATAGATAGATAGATAGAGAGAGAGAGAGAGAGAGAGAGAGAGAGAGAGAGAGAGGGACCTCCACTTTATGACATATCCAAGGCCCGCAAGAGAGTAGGTGGGTAAATCAAGCCCTCAGAAGCATGCAGATCAGAGGCAGATAGTGTTGGCCGAACATGCTGAATGTTGACTTTCTGACACGGTGGAGATAAGATGGATGGAAGCAAAGGCTGTCGCCTTGGACACGAGAGCTAATCCCTCTCCCCGTCCTCCACAGGCTTCGGCAGCTCCTTCAATCTTCACTTTAATTAGGTTCACAGGCCTCCCTGCTTCATTGGTGAGAAAATAAGGGCACAGAGAGCCATTTGTCTCTCATTGGAAAACCCCAAGGGGGATCTTATATATGGCCATCTATGTTCCTATATTTGAGATACATATACATATGTCATATTTCAGTATTTCAGTTGAAATGCTTGGTAAATATGGGTAAAATGTCTTTGTGGCTCATGAATGAGCTTGGACAATAAGCAATTTTCCTCAACACAGAATATCTCCAAATCCTGGGTCCTCTCTTTTGGACTCTCCTCTTTAAGTCAGGTCAAGTTCATTATGTATAAAATAGAATAAAATAAAATAAATTAGACAAATTAAAATAAATAAATAAAATTCATAGTAAATCGATAAAAAATGTAAAGTACAATGGCAGATATTAAAAAGAAGGTGGAGGAGAATATTGTGTTTTTTAGAATCCAGTTCTAATTCACTTTTCTAGAATGCTTTTCAAATACTTGGTTGGAATGAAGCTCTAATTTATAGTGGAGACTTGTTGATCACAAAACACTACCATCTTCTTCAAATCTCCAATCAATTGTTACTTCTCTAACCATCCTTTACAGTGTAAGTGGTAAAATAAACATGCATCCTCTCCCAGCCAGCTTCACTACAGCTCTGGTTGTTTCAAACATCTTAAATGTTGCACTATATATGGACATTTTCAGGAATTAACTGTTTTATTGCAGCCACTGCCTGACTTATAAAGGTCTTTGTCTCAACTTGTGTTTTCTAATCTTCCCTCTGATGATGAAAGACTGAGGAAAAGAACGATGTCTCAAGTCTTTGGTCTTCATTAAAGGTGTCAGTAATTATGGGGCTGACTGCATATATATGAAAATATATGAGAAGTCCAGACCAGTCCCAGTATCTCTGTGTTAGATTTTCCCATAAGCATTTTGGTGTTGTGATCACATTTAGCTGAGCCTGCAGCTCATGTGGCTCATCGAAATGATGATTCAACTTGCCACACTGGCTAATTAGCTTGTTCATAAACCAACTGAACATATTGTAGTGACCCGCCAGTTACACAGACACTGGACTGACTGAACTCAAACAGTTTCTTTTATTAAAGTTTCCTTGTAACAATCAAGTTGCTGTTTTGGCCACAACTCACGCCACTAATACCTGAATCAGTCTCCCGCTCTCTCACTCGCTCTCCAACCACACTCACACACACACACCCACACACACCCGCGCGCTCACACACGCCCCTCCCATACTCCCCATAATCCATTTAAAACCAATCTCAACACTGACAATAAAAGTGCAAAAGAACAGCATAACAACAATTCAACATTTTTAACAAATAACTTAAATAACAAAAACCCAATAACTAAGGTCACTACACTATGTTGAATATGTTCCTCATGCTTCACAGAGCTTACTACTTTCCTGTGTTCAGTTCTGAAAGATGTCCTTGGGCACTCATTTAGTTTAGAAAAAACTAAACAAAACAAAATAAAAAAAACCCCACAATGCCATTGGTACATTACTGCAACATTTCTAAATTCGTATCTAATTTGTTGTCACGTCTGGTCTGCCTCGGTCACGCCCCCTTCAGAGCCTGTCCCCTGAGTTTTGACCACTGCTGCGTCCGAAATCGCATACTACTTGAGTAGGTACTACATTTGAATTTGAACGTACTGCTCTACTGTTAAAACAGTACGTTCTATATAGTATGAATGAGGGTAGTATGAATGGAATTTGGACGTACTACATCCGCTGTGTTGATGTTGTCACGTGTCATGTGTCGTCAGAACAACAGCGCGAAAATTTATATTTTTTACCTTTACAGAGGGCATTTTCTCACAAGTGTAATTTAACCACAATGAAC
>JBBPCZ010042381.1:0-13243 GCA_037974445.1 Brycinus macrolepidotus
TCAGGGAGCAGCAGAAACAGTCTGTGTTCAGTAGAGTGTCCCTGTTAGAGTGAGGTGAAGTGGTCCAGCACAAAAAACACAACAAACTTTCAAAATAACAGTAATAAAAAAAAGTGCATTAACGCGTGATAAAATAAATGTCGTTGTTAAGTAAATAATGCATCAACATGCCCGGCCCTAACTATTTTATTTTCTATATGTCATAAATTAATCTGTTCACTTGTTGTTTTACTACATTGTGCATATTTAACAATACTTGTAGTACTACAAAGAGACTCTCTCTCTCTCTGTCTCTCTCGTACTCTCATAGGATGCTATGCACTGCACACCAAACACTAAGAGTAAAGTGAGTCTTTGATCATCGACTCCTCCTCCTCTCCTGCTTGATGTAGCCACTAGTTCAGGCAGGTAACAGATGGTACGCAGGGCAGGAATACTCCACAGCAGTGGCTCCCACCCTCACATAGCTGTGACAACACATAGCTGACAACAGTCCAAGGACTCGCCAGCCTTACATTATGGAATTATGAAAATATACAGAATTTTACATACAAAAATATACATGCATGCATGCATGCTAAAAATAAAGAAGTCATTTTTGCATGAAAACACTGAAGAACCTTAATTTAGTTCTATAAAGAACCCTTCATTGGATAGTTTAAAAAGTGGACTGGACTTTAGCTTATTTCATTCCTATTATTATTGATTTACATTGAATTTTCGTTTTACATTTGCGCATTTGGCAGACTTCAGTTTAAGAGTGGTGTGCTTGCTTGACAGAAAAAAACAACCACAGTCTGCTGTGTGGAAGGCAACGGTGTCACATACTGCACTACTCCAGCTGCTATTCTGGGAGCTTTGATCCATCAAGCTTGAAAGGACAGGGGGCATAATTAATTCGTACAGTAATATAAGTTTAATATGGAGGAATGAAGTGTGTGAAACAGTGCAGCATTCTGGATAGTGTACAATATGTGTATAAACAACATCAGAAAAATCAAAGACAAAACGCTATATGTTAAGTTGAACATATTCTTAATCTACACTTTAACATTTCTTTTTGTTGCCTTTATATCACTGCCATAATATCATGTTCCTTCAAATGCAACATAAGCAATCACAGTTGCACCGTGCCAAGTAGTACCTGATCTTACCTCTTAACTGGTCTTGAATTATCACTTCATATTTAAATTGGGAAATACCTGTAGTCCACTCCTGGCCCTGAAAGACCACAGCCCTTTTCAGTCTTCTAACACTCTGTGTTGAGCAGATGTGTTGAATCTCTTGTGTTTAATGTGGAAGAATTTAAAATTTAATGAAGAGAGCTGTAAACTCCTCCTTTAGGAGTTCAGTTCATTTCATTACACTGCCTGACTGAGTTCCTAAATCAGATTGATCACATTTTTTAGATATGAGGTTTAGCTACAAGTGAATAAAAGTTTTTGTCAAAATACATAAAAACAGATTTGATTACTAATAATGTCACACAGTCTAACATGGTACCTGTGAAGTTAAAGTTACAGCTAAGATTGCCCAGATTAATCATCTGTTTTGTGCTCTGCAGTGGTTGCACTGGTACAGCTGTGCTTGGATTAGGCCTATATGCCTTTATGTCACCGTGAAAATGATCCTTTAATAAATCCTTTATTGGGTCCATACTTAGCAATGTCTCTAGACCCTCTGTACGGTCCTCCCTTTGGATTAATTATGCATCTCACTGCAGCATTTTCAGAATGGTCTTGTCTGCCTGTCTTGCCAGATCTCATCTCATTCTTTTGTTCTTTCTCTATAGCTGTTTCACTCTTCACGTGCTTGTCTCTCCCCTCCTTCTGCAATATTAGGACTGAAATTATGGTTCATAAAGGTGAAAACAAACACTCTGAGACTAGATGAGACGTGCAGCATGTTTGGAGGAAACTGCTATATGCTTTCTGCAATTAATTCTTATTACACCAGAAAATGGAGGAACCTAACTTATGTGCACTTAGGCCAGTGTCGAGATTCCTTGTATGTGAATCAATGGTTGGCAACAAAGCAACAAAGCATGGCAATTTTTTATCCAGTGTTTATAACACAATCTGTTGCTTTGTTTAACCTAATCACGTGTTCTATGTGAACATATAAACTCTTTCTCTGTGAGAATGACCTAGAACACTTGATTGCCACATATGACCAGGAATCTGCTTTGGCAAAGTAGTGCATTTTTGTTTAATGAAAGAGACCTCCAAGAATGAATTAAACAGCCTCACAGTTTACCCTTGGAAGTGTAGAATTATTCACATCATTTTATTATACTACTTAAATAAGGAAATAAGAAAAAGGAAACAATTAGGAAATGGATTACACATAATTACATAGGTACATAAGGAATTTACACTTATCTACAGTCTGTACTGACAGTTCTGGGTCTGCACTTCCTTTTACTTTCAATGTCAACAAATTACATACATGTAAAATTATCTTTTTCTGTGCCGACAGTACTGTCTGCAATAGCAATAACCTTCATCAAATTCAAGTAATAAAAAATGAATTCTATATTAATACGCCAGGTCACTAAAAACCATTGTGCTGTGAATGGAATAATCTTTGACTGTTATGCTACTAGCATGGGCCACTGAACAAATTGATAGAAGAAAGAAGACATAGTTTTGTTTTGTTTTTTTTTAGCTAGAACTGCAAGGCTGATCCTTTTCAATGCCTCCATTGGTAAGCATACATTATTCATTGACTTCAAATCAAAGTACTTTCTATATGCAATATAAAAAGTAAACTATATCACTTGAATGTTTTACAAGCTTAATACGTCTGTGTTAAATCTGCAGCAAACCAGAAGCAATTTTGGCTTCCACAAGAACATGGTGCACTATCGTCTAGTAAGGAATTGTGGACAGGTGCCTGAATCCCAAATAATAAATAAACTACTGAATTTTATATTTTAAAAACACTAAAAAAAATTCACACTCCGACTTCTTGTAGTGAACAAGAAACGCCAGTGATGGATGGGCAGCGTCCTATTTAATGATATTGCAGCATAATGTTATGAGAATGAGGCACAAAACATGTGAATTTACATCTTGTGGCATTATAATGTTGTACAACAAGTTGTGCACAGAGGACAAAAGCCTAGCAACCTGATGTTAACTGTGAGGGCCACTACTTGAGACAAACCCTAAAACATTCCTTAAACTGATAAAAGATTCAGCCTAGGGCACTAAAATGAGCACCAGATCTTAACAAGAATTGTTGACAATTCTATCAGTTTATTCTATTATTCAGTGAAAAGCTGGCAACCATCTTCCACCTTCAATTTTCATGCTGATCTCAAAAGGCCTGGGCAAATTACCATTCAGAGGCTGCATGTCTCGTTCTGCATTTTTTTAATGATATGATGTACATGTCTAACAGAAAAGTTTACAGTATTTTTACTCAGAAAAATACTAAAATATTTTAATTCAAAATATAAGCCTATATTTGTCAAGGCTATCAAATATAAATGACAGTTTGTATTTGTCACGTGGGTAGTGGTGGTGTAGAGAGTGGGACGCATATGCAGGAGCTGTGAAACCAGGTTTACAGATACAGAGACAAGATTCAAATACAGATCAGATGGGCTACAGCTTTTACAGAGAATACAGTCAGGATTCGGGTCAGTAGCAAACAGGCTAGGGGCCTCACAGAGAACACTTACAGGTGTGAACACATGTTTAACAAGGATACATACAGCGTCCATGCCGGTGAGGCTGTCCCAGGACCAGTGGCCAGCCAAACACCCTTCCAACAAATTGGCCTACACAGACCAGCCACCCAGGGGACCATGAGCTCGTTGAACTTGCAAGGCTGTTGAATCTCTCAGAAGGGGCCCGGCGCACACTGGCGAGAAGGCCCAGTAGACACATGTGGCACCACGCAAGGTCTCATCATGGAACCTGCAGTGGTGTGTGGCCCACTTGATGAGAGAGGCCATCACATCTCACAAGAGGGGCCCCACTAAACCAGGAGGCCCTACAGCCACACCTGGCACCCATCAAGACCTTTTACCAGAACTCGCAGTGGGGATGAGCCACATGCTCCTGATGAAGGAGGTCCACACATCGCATACAAGGCAGCCGACAAGGAGGCACCCACAAGCAGTAAGAGCAGCATTACTACAACATTACTTCATGTCTACAACTTTGTGGCAACAGCATGACTGTGCCCCTGTGCACAAAGCAAGGTCCATAAAGACCATGGTTTGATGTGTTTGGTGTAGTGGAACTCCAGTGGCCTGCACAAAACAACTTAACCCAACTGAACACCTCTGGGATGAATTTGAACGTCAATCGTGAGCCAAACCTTCTTGCCTTCTTTGTCCTCACAAATTCTCTTTTGACTGAATTGGCACAAATTCCCATCTGCCAGGGAGTGGAGGTTGGGTGGGGGTGATATAGGTATAGGTGTGATGGTCAGATGTCTGCATACATATATACAATAGCTTAAAATCTGAGACCGCTGAGACAACCAGTGGAAATGCTATTAGAAGTGAAAATATTTTATTTTCATTTCAAATCATATAATCAGCATAACAATTTAATGAAGTTGTTGAAGTGAAAAATCTTTATCTTTTTGGTGCCTTCATAAATGCTTGATGGGGTTTAGGTCAGGTGACTGTGGAGTAGAGATCCATGACAGTCAGTCCTCCTTGATCATTTTGGTGTTCAAGTAGATTTTGCAAAGCTTTAAGGGGTGTTTTGAGTTATTATCCTGCTGCAGTATGAATCATTCTCCAAACTATGTATGGCATGTCTCTGAAAAATGGTGTGGTACGTCTCCTTTGTCAGGGAGTGGCTGACTCTGTGCAAGTGTCTAAGTAGGCAAAACACCTCCAGACTTGAATAGTTCCACCACCATGGTTATTACACTATGGTATCAGTTCCCCTCCTGTTGGTCCTGAGCAGTGAGGCCAGCATGAACCAGGCACACTAGGCCCAGGGAGTAGCAGACCTCAACAGCCAAAGGGACCTTCGTCACACAGGGGAGAACAAGCCAGGCATAACTGAAAACCAGAACAAGAAAGGAGGCATAAACTGTCAAACACAACAATAACACAGGAGAGAAGGAATGGAAGACAGGGAAATCATGAGGGGAAAGAGAGAGGTTTAGTAAAGGTAATCTTGAGGGTGGATGGATGCCAGCCTCTTCTTAGAAGTGGCTTAAATAAAGAGGAAACAAATAAAGGACAAGGTGAATCTAATAGGACAAACCAAAGGAAGGGGGGAACTCATGGTTGTCAAACTAAAAGTCCCATGAAACCAGCGCAAAACAGGAAACAATGTTATAGTATTTGAAATATGTTAAACACATATCAAATATTTTAGAGAAAGTGATAAACAGGTGACAGCTAAGGTATACACACAGACACACGTATGCATAGTGGGTATCCTATGTTGCATCAGTCACTATCACAAAGCTACGAAACCACCTCCGGAAGAAATATCAGCACAAGAAGTGTGCATGAAGAGCTTCATGAAATGGGTTTCCATGGCTGAGCAGCTGCATACAAGCCTAAGATTAATATGATTAATGTCAGTTGTCAGCTGGAGCGGTGTAAAGCATACCACCACTGGACTCTGGAGCAGTGGAAATGTGTCCTTTGGAGTGATGAATCATGTTTTACTATCTGGCAGTCTGATGGATGAATCTGAGGTTGGTAGATGCAATGAGATCATTATTTACTGGAATGCATAACACCAACATTAAAGATTGGTGGGGGAGGGATCATGGTCTGGGGCTGGGGCCTACCACATACTACAACATTACTTCATGTCTACAACTTTGTGGCAACAGCATGACTGCCCCTGTGAACAAAGCAAGGTCCATAAAGACCATGGTTTGATGTGTTTGGTGTAGTGGAACTCCAGTGGCCTGCACAAAACAACTTAACACCTCTGGGATGAATTTGAACGTCAATCGTGAGCCAGACCTTCTTGCCTTCTTTGTCCTTACAAATGCTCTTTTGACTGAATGGGCACAAATTCCCACAGACAAACTGCAAAATCTGCCAGGGAGTGGAGGTTGGGTGGGGGTGATATAGGTATCGGTGTGATGGTCAGATATCCACATACATATATACAATAGTTTAAAATCGGAGGCCGCTGAGACAACTAGTGGAAATGCTATTAGAAGTGAAAATATTTTATTTTCATTACAAATCATATAATGAGCATGACAATTTAATGAAGTTGTTGAAATGAATCTTTACGTGACTTCACAAATGCTTGATGGGGTTTAGGTCAGGTGACTGTGGAGGAGAAATCCATGACAGTCAGCCCTCTTTGATCATCTTTGGTGTTCAAGTAGATTTTGCAAAGCTTTGAGGGGTGTTTTGAGTTATTATCCTGCTGCAGTATGAATCATTCTCCAAACTATGTATGGCATGTCTCTGAAAAATGGTGTGGTACGTCTCCTTTGTCAGGGAGTCGCTGACTCTGTGCAGGTGTCTAAGTAGGCAAAACACCTCCAGACTTGAATAGTTCCACCACCATGGTTATTACACTGTGGTATCAGTTCCCCTCCTGTTCTTCTCTTTACAGGGGCAGCTGGTGTCCTAGTGGTTAGGGAGATGCCCCTGCGATCAGGTCGTGGGTTTGAATCCCAGGACTGCTAGTGGTACCACTGAGGTACCCTTGAGCAGGGCACTGTCCCACACACTGCTCCCCGAGCGCTGCATCACTAGCTGCTCACTGCTTCACTTGGTGAATGGGTTACATGCAGAGGACTGTTTCGTGCTGTGGTGTGTTCACATTGTGTCAATTGTAAAGTGTCAGTTGTTACTGTTACTGCATCTACCATGAAATGTTATCTTAGCCAATGACAAAGGTTTTGCCTTGTTTTTCTTCCTGAGAAGTGGTTTATAGACGGTTATTTTTCCTTTGAGACCACTCCTATGCAGTCTAGTTTTGGCAAAGTGTTTTAGATTATCAGTTTCAAAAACGTGCTTACTTGCTTCTCAGTAGTGCCTAATACTAAGGCAATTTGAAATTCATGTACATTTTTCAAAGATTTCAAATGTTCGCTCAAAATGTTATGCGTATCTTTTGTAACAACTGAGTTCAAATACACATACACACACACTGATGGGTATGTTACATCTTCACTCAGTCCACTTCATCAGCTTTTCATCCATTTCATCAGTCCATTTCATCAGCTTGTACAAAGTGCAGCTTCTTTAGCTGCACTTTGAACAAGCTGTAGTCCATCTGTTTCTGTTTGTGGTGGATGGACCTAATTTTCAGTTATATCTCCTATATCTGATAGGTGATTGTCCATTCGCTGTGATGGCGGGTCTATTGCTCTGCTGCATCAGGCTGCCAGCGCTCCTCGCCAAATCGTGAACAGGGTGCTGAACGGACAGCTCCCAACTGCTACACAACAACGGGAACAAAGCCAAGCCGTTTCAGCACCACTTTTGTGGACCAACCACAGGCACATGGTAGAGGAGTAGCCCAACCTAATGAAGCACTGCTTGTAGCTGATAAGCACTCACCCTCAATGAGAAGATGGAGGAGTATAAAAGGGCACCACCGTAATACCATGGAGAGATGCTGCCTCCTTGCTGGACTATGTATGTTCTTTATGTTCTGACAGATTTCAGCCCAGGGGACCTTCTCCGCTGTCTTTAAGGAAGCTGACCGCCTCTGCCGCTCCCCTTCAAAGCCTCCTGCCCCTCGCCGACCTTTCTGCTCCCCGACTTTCACACTGATTCCCTCACATTTACCCTCATGCCCACCAGGGTCGCCAGTGACTTCCACTCCCCTCGTCCCACTGATCACTTTTATTAAAATGTAACCACTTTGTTCTCACCCACCAATCCATCTCCTGTGTTTGGGTCCAAGCCCAAGTGCTAGGGGGCGCTACAGTGCTTTGATACTGGTATTCTTTTGTGGTATTCTCAAGTAAATAGCAGTATGGTTTAACTGAAACTCAGTGTCTACCTTTATTTTCATTATGTAGTGGCGATGAGTATAAACCAAGATGTGGAGGACAGTCGGAAGCTGCACTGACAGTTGAAAGAGATAATAGTGAAGCTCGCAGGAGAGGAGAGACAGAGAGAAAGAGTGAACTTGAACGCAGTAAGTGAGGTTAGCAGAAAGATGTGTAAGTGGCAGTGCACAAGTGAAAATAAAAGTAATGTGAACACGGCATAGGTGAATTTGATTGTGCAAATGAAGACTAGGAGTTGTAAATCGAAAGGGTTGAGTACTGTACTGCAAGTGGTATGGGGGAGAAAATGAAAGTCCCCATACTCCTCAGTCTAAAAAGGGTGCTAAAAAACATTTCCAAACACTGTGGACACTTTCAAGAATCACCTCTTGTCATAGCAGAGATTTCGTTTTCACAATAGGAACCAATCTAAAGATGAAAGTATCTCAAAATGTATAATTGTGCAAACTTTGAATTTGGAACTTTCTGACCCATGTGTGGCAGACTCGTTTGTGGCATGCAATGTCAAAGTACGCAGAAGAGGCTACAGTCAGAAAAAAATCTCACACTGAAAAAAAGCACTGGCTATTACAGCAGCCAGACGAGCTTTAGAGCTACAGAATAAGAGTATAGACAGTGGTATGTATAAAATGTTCCGTGAATGATGGAAGAAAACATAAATGTTACAGCTGTGGCAAAACCTCACATGATGCCAGTGACTGTTGGTTTAAGGAGAAAAACTTAAGAAAGTGTAACAAACTGGGACACAGAGAGAGTGTGCAGACAAAACACTAACAGTAATCATATTTAAACAAGATAAAGGGTTTAAGCACAAAGCTAAAATGTCACTGAATCTGGAAGTGGACCAGAATCAGAGTTTGTCAAAAGTGAACTGGATTGCTGGACTCATGATCAGTCTTACCTGTCATTTCCGAGTCTGACTACAAACAGCGGTTCATTAAGCTAACATTACAACAGATCTCTGATGCTTAAAACCAATACAGATGAATCAATGTGTCCAAAAGTCAAAATAAAGGTAAGAGTAACTTACGGTGTGTTTGTTTTGAAAAACTGTGGGCTGGCATTTTTTGGATGTGAATGACTGAGGAAGGTTTATTTGGACTGGGGCACCAATAAAGCTACAAATATGTCCTCAGCAAGCAACCAAAGACTGTGCAATGTCACACAGAGACTGTGCTTCAGGCACCAAAACCAGAGAAGGTGTCATAACCAAGGTCTTAGGCCTTATCAATTATTATCACAAGTTTCTCCCATACCTTGCTGCATTGTTGTACCCACTGAATGCACTTTTACAGACAGGAGTGAACTGGGAGTGGTTGGAGAAAAATCAAGGAAACAAAAAGAAATGACGTGAGATGAATTGCTTACTCCTTATGACTCAACACGGCCCATCATACTGGGATGTGGCACTAGTCCCTTCAGGACTAACTGTGTCTTGTTACACATTGACCACAGATCACTTTTTAATCCCAGTGATGTCAGCTCCCCACTTACAACTTGTTGAAATCAAGGGCAAAAAGCAACACAGCAATGTTTATGACATTGAATTCAAGGGTACCAAGCAACACAGCAATTCGTATAACCTTGAATCAAAGGGTACTAAGCAACACAGCAACAATGATGGTTTGTCGCATTTGCAAAAAGAAAAGACTTCGTTCCCAGATCCTGCAGCGTTGTTCCATACAGCAGTGGCAGATCAGCTGCTGTCACAAATGCTGAAATACAAAGACAAATGAAGTACGACCCAAAAATTTCTATGACATAGCAATGCAATGATGACCAGCTCATGGTAACCCCTGTTTCCATAGTTTTTAGTCAGATGAGACCAACTCACATTATGTGTGGGAACCCTGATGTGTGACTCTCGTATTCCCTCAAAACTATGCAGAGAATCTCCACATAGGACACATGGGTATGCACCAGTACAGGCTCCCATTCTCCCACGAGAATGGCACCAAGAGTGTAAACTGACTTTGCCGTGCCTTCATGAACTCCATTTTCCTGATTGCTGTCAGCGACTATTCCAAGTGGCCAGAAGTTGACACTAATGAAGTCAACTGCATCAGAAAAGACTGTAACCGCTCTTAGTTCCATATTATCCCAAAATGGCTTAAATGAACAAATTAGGGAATACAAAAATGCTTATTATATACATTTCAATCTTGAATTATAGGTTTTGTTATGCGTAAACCTTTATGATGCATTTATATTGGGGCAGCTGGGTGGCCTAGAGGTTAGGGCTTTGCCCCTGTGATCAGAAGGTTTGAATCCTGCTAGTGTCATCACTGAGGTACCCTGACATGTTGGTGCCATTTCACTGTGTGTGTGTTTGTGTGTCAAAACCAGGCACCAAGATTCCCTCTACCTCAGAGAGCAACAAACTGCACTATTTTCCATGTGGCTACATTACATGTCTAAGGAATCACTTGTGGGAAAATGTTAAAATAACTAATGAATGCTCTGTGTACACTTTGCAATAAGAGGCAAGTACGAAGGGACAGTGTGGCCACAGGTTTTCATTAAAACCTGATTTAGTCGCCTGGCTTCAGTCTTAACATGCAAGCTCCTGCATTGTTGAAAAAAACGGCTGCAACCACATAGACCCTGGCTTGTAAGTATAATGATGCATGATACTTATATCCATGCCACAAGGCTCTGGTGAAGATGAATCTAAAACATAGAAGACTCAAACCTATTAGCTTCTGGAGAGGGGGGGGGGGGGGCAACAAACACATTCTGCAGGGTGGAAGTGATCACAGTTTTAGTGGTCCTAGTGCCTTCCAGCCTGTGTCCTCCAAGCTCAGTAATAGGTAAAGAAGCTGCCCCATCAGAATGGGGTACCTTCTGAGGCAAAAGTTCCTCAATTCTCTATTCCACTCTAAGTTGCTTGTCTATGACTGAGTTCAGCTGCATCTCTCTCTCACTGCTGCGTACCATGATGTAAGAACGGTGAACTAACCAAATAAAATAACTCGATAACATGAATAAAAACAACTGACTAAATCAACATACAGAACAGTTATGGTAATTGTAATTCATTGTGACACTTTACTTGAGCCTGTGGGGGAAAATTGACTTGTTAACCAGTTTGCAGTGTCTTTTCACATTTATACTCCTGTAGTGTCTTACACATTTATATTTATACAGTCTATCAGATTTATCTTTGTGTCCGGTATATCTTATCTCTGTATCTTGATAAGAAATGGTTCTACACTTACTGTAAGGTCATGACTCGCCCGGGGAAGGGCAGTGTGAGTAAAATAGAATCGGCCAAGAAAAGGTGTGAAACTCTCAGGACCGCGAGAACACGAGCAACTTCTGAGAAGCGAGAAGAGTCACCGTCAGCCTGTTTGTACCTCTCTGAAACAGTATGTGATGTTCTTGTATCAGTATGTTCCATAGCATGTACACACATAGGCTGAGTAGACCTCGAATGACCCCAGAGCGGAAACCGATACCATTACGTTATGCTTGAAGCAGATAATAAAAACCCCATGTAACCTGTATTGAAGTAGCACTCTCTTGTCAGCACGCTTAGAAGAGACCTGCTCTATTTGCCTGGCAAATCTAATAAACTTTGGTTGATTTTAAGAACCTCTCTGGTCTTAAGTCTTGAATCTGTGGAACAGAGTCCAGACACATAACACTGACATGCCATGGTCGATGTCATATGCTGTCATGAGTTGTCATGACAGATTTTGCTCAGTAATATTACAGAGTTGTGTGACTGTTATGAATATGACAGCTACAAGTATCATGACAAATACTATAATGTTTGTTGTCATGGAAGCATTTGTCACATACTAATTCTTGCTAAGTGTATTCTAGTTGCTATGACATCATACATTATAACAACTAAAATTATGGCATCTGCCAAAACGATTACTGGTAATGGTAACATGGCTCAGGAAGGGTGTAAGTAAAGTATTACCTAATTAGGTGATATGCTAATCAGCTAGGTAGAACACTTTGCATAGAGACATGTGACATGTATAATGAGGCCAGGCAGCAGACAGATTTGTTAAACTGACCGTAGGTGCCTCTCTATCAAGACTGTGTCTGTCCCCCGAACTAATCAGAAAAGTAGAAAAACTCAAGAAGTGTCCTTTAATCAACCTTTCTCAAACAACCAGCAAACTCAGCACCTTAGTTCTTAAGCTGAAGCTGCACTGTTTAACATCAGATCGTTTGCTCCTATAGTCATTATTGTAAATGAAATAATCATTGATCAGAATCTTGATGCCTTATGTCTAAGAGAGACCTGGATTAGACCTGACGAGTTTGTTGCTCTAAATGAGGTCATCCTCACTGGCTATAACTACATACACAATTCTAGACTAAGTGGTAGAGGGGGAGGCACAGGATCCATTTACACAAGTGCTCTAAGTATTAATCAGAAAACAGGTTTTATGTTCACATCCTTTGAAATTATTTTCCTTAACATAAGTAATCTAGATACAAATAACACCTCTTTCTCTCTAATTACTGTCTACAGGCCACCGGAGGCCTATACAGAGTTCTTATAAGAATTTAGCTCTTACTTTTATTGAAAGCATCCCAGATTTATCAACCCCATTTGGCACTCCATCTGGCACTCTCTTCAATCCACGCTAGATCACATCACAGCTCTAAGGCATAAAAGAGTCAGACAGAAAACGCACGCTCCTTGGTATAATGATCATATACGTGCTTTAAAATAAAACGTTTGAAAACTCTGATGGTGATTAACCAAACTGGAATCTTTCCAGTCCGCCTGGAAGGAGAGCCTTAGAGACTCCAGCAGAGCACTTAGTGCGGCTGAGACTATCTATCGTCTCTCACTGAATTTAAACAAAAATAATCACAGTTTTCTGTTCAGTACAATTTCTAAACCAACACCCAGCCACTGTAGGTGCACAAGCCAGAGCATTTCTTAGTGCCGGTCCCAAGCCTGGATAAATAAACTTTACCAAGTCAAATATGCGGACAACTAGAAAATTTCCCATACAGGATCAGTCGAAGCCTGGGTTAAAAATGACCACCACCAGTACTGTTAGCTGACAGTGTGCTAGTGGAAATTGGGCTACTGTTGACCGAAGATGAAGAAGAGGGGGAAGGCGTGTCCGGAGGCAGGAGGAGAGGAGGAAGAGTAGGAGAGTAGTAGTGAGGGTGGGGACTTTGAATATTGGCAGTATGATAGGTAAAGGGAGAGAGCTAGCTGATATGATGGAGAGAATGAATGTTAATATATTGTGTGTGCAGGAGGCCAGATGGAAAAGAAGTA
>JBBPCZ010042392.1:0-13242 GCA_037974445.1 Brycinus macrolepidotus
TATATAGGGAGAGAGTGAGAAAGAGAGAGAGCGATGTGTGTAATTTTATTTATATGTTAATCAAACTGACTGTATAATAAAATCATAAAACATATAACTGTATAAAAAATAATAAATCACCACTGACTGAATAATAAAAATATTGTGTTCTAATAATTCAGTTTAAGCGTGTAAAATATAGGATAAAGTAAGTGGCGTTTTTCCAAACATGCCTAGAGAAGGTATTTACCATCGATCAGGTCCATCAATACCCCTCGCACACACACACACACACACACAAGCCTGGGGTATGGCTAAAAAAAACTGACCGACTGTGAAAAAACTGGGGGCTGGAGGTGAAGGTCCGATAATCCGACTTTAATCGTATTTCGTGCTATGTGGTGCTCCAGACCTGGTCTTGGATCAGTCCTGCCACTCCTGGTGTGACCCAACCCTTCAGCTTCACAAAGAAAGTGACTTTCTGTCTTTTTTATTTTTTTTGTAAGGAGACCAGGCCTCTACTGACCCTCGGACGTTTCTAGAGCAGTAGAGACTTCAGAATAGAGAATATACCCCTATATCATACCTTATTTATCATACACAGAGAAAATACCCTTCTGTTTGTTATACATGGATAATTTACCCGTCTATCTACACAGAGAATATATCCCTCTATTTATTATACACAGAGAATATACACCTCTTTTTCTTACACACGGATAATTTACCCCTCTATTCATTATACACAGAGAATATACCCCTCTATTTCTTATACACAGAGAATGTACCCCTCTATCTACACAGAGAATATACCCCTCTGTTTCTTATACACACAGGGAATTAACCCATCTATTTCTTAAACACACGGAGAATTTACCCCTCTATTCATTATACACAGAGAATATACCCCTCTATGTATTATATACGGCACATTCTCTGTCCTGCTGCTGCTGTTATTTGAAGAATTGTCATTTATTGCTGTCTACCTCTTTTCTACATTTTGCTGCTGCTAGAATACAGTTATAAAACTGTATTCATTCAAATGTTCACTGCACAGTTTTCTTGCCCTGTTGCTTTATTGCTCATGTTTTTCTTGCGCTCTTTCCACTCTGTGTATTTTGTCCTATTTGTACTTATGTAAAATACAGATTTTGTTTTTTGTGGGTCTGTTTTTGTTCATTGTGAGTCTGATTTTGTTCTTTGTGAGTCTGATTTTGTTCTTTGTGGGTCTGATTTTGTTCATTGTGGAGCTATTTTGGTTCTTTGTGGGTCTGATTTTGTTCTCTATGTTACACTATGGTCCTGGTGGAACGTTGTTTTATTTAACTGTGTATACGGCTGAAATGACAATAAACACCTAATTGACTTGACTTGACATGATTTGACTAAACTGGCTGAGGTTTGACCTCCAGCTCCAGTGCTAATATGAGTGGTCATTACAGTCTTTCAGCACCTTAAAAGAACAAAATAGATTTTGAATGGAACCCCTCAGCATCGAGATGTTGGAGGCCCCCTGAGCTGAAGGGGATTATTGTCAATACTAATATAACACCCGATAGAAAGTGGGTTAAAAACACAAATGAAAAAATGTCCGATTGATTCCTGTGTGAGCTGGACACGCAGCGGTGGGCCTACAGAGCTCCAGCTTTCAACCGAGGTCAAGAGACTAGACGGGCATGGGGTTCCTCCACACCTTATCCAAAATAAAAAAAAAACGAATAATGATAGATCTCACCTAGATAGATAGATAGATAGATAGATAGATAGATAGATAGATACGGTCTGTATGTGATTTCAGCACGAAGACAATAGATAGAAAATTCCTTGTAGTTATTCATTCATTCATTCATTTATTCATTCATTTATTCATCCGGGTAAAATATTTTCGAACCCGCCCCGGTTCCAGAGAGCTGCGCGTAACTGAGCCCGGAACACAGAGCTGGCGTGGGTCGAATTTTTATTAAATATAATAATATTCTCATAAAAACGACGCTCATTCACATTTTAGCTTGATGCGGAACAGCGGCCGCTCTGTGAAATCTCTCCGCTCTTTGTGCCCGGCGTGTGTGCGTGTGAGTGTGTGTGTGTGTGTGTGTGTGTGAGAGAGAGAGAGAGTGTGTGTGTGTGTGTGTGTTCCGTCCTGATTGGTCGCTCCTCTGGCTGAGGCTGTGAATGCGCTGTCCGCAGCTGCAGCTCCTCCATCACACACACACACATACATATAAAAATACACACACACTCACACATATACATACACACATACATACTCTCTTTCACACACACACACACACACTCAGACACGCAGCGGAGAGGCCACGTAGGACTGGAGAGAAGGAGCGAGAGAAAGAGAGGGGGGGAGGGGTAGAGCATGATAGACTGCCTTAAACGACACACACACACACACACTAGGAATGGACGGTTGATGTTCACACTTTTGGCCAAAAAACGCTGAAAACCCGAGCATGAGGCCAGCCGGGCTGCTTTCCCTGCTGTGGGCCGCCGGGCTGTTCATCTCCCTGCCTTCTCCCACAGCAGCCTGGGACTCGGACCTGGAGCTCTTCGACCTGGTCGAGGAAATTCCACAGACCTTCTACGAATTCCTGTCTGTCAGCCAGGTGAGCTCCTTATGTTTTTTCTCTCGTTTTTGTCCGTCTTTCCCGCCAGGTCTGTATGGCCTCCGTCAGTGGACTGTATTCTCGTACACTACATGGACAAAAGTATTGGGACACACGTCTTAATTACTGAATTCAGGTGGTCCCTTTTACTTATACTGAAGATCAATCTTAAGCTTCAGCATACCAAGACATTCTGGACAACGCCATGCTTCCAACTTTGTGGACACAGTTTGGAGAAGACCCTTTTCTATTCCAGCATAACTGTGCCCCAGTGCACAAAACAACGTCCATAAAGACATGGTTGAATGAGTTCGGTGTGGAAGAACTTGACTGGCCCGCACAGAGCCCTGACCTCAACCCCATCCAACACCTTTGGGATGAACTGGAACGGAGATTGCGAGCCAGGCCTTTTCGTCCAACATGAGTGCCTGACCTCATAAATGCTCTACAGAATGAATGGGCACAAATTCTCGCAGAAACTCCAAAATCTTGTGGAAAGCCTTCCAGGAAGAGTGGAAGCTGTTATAACTGCAAAGGGAGACCTACTCCATATTAAAGTCTATGTATTTGAATGCAGCGTCTTTAAAGTCCCTGTTAGTGTAAGAGTCAGGCGTCCCAATACTTTTGTCCATATAGTGTATGTTGGTTGTCGGTAGGAATGTAAGCTAAGCGCCTGCCAAACTTTGTACTAGCCGCGTAGATTTGCAGCCGAGAGTATTTTAAAGCTCTGGTTGCTTTCTGGCCACACTTGTTGTCCTAAACTCACGTCTTCAGTCCCATTTGCCGTGCCGCGTCTGCAGTCTTCAGCGGGAGCCTTCGTTAGCCGGTGCCGCCCGTAACGCAGCCTAAGTGCCGCTCGCAGGTCTAAGAAACGTCGAGGCTTTAGAGGCCTGTCCCTGTAGTGGCACTATAATGGCTAAAAACAAAACAAAAATGGGTTTATTAAGTGTAAAACTCTAAAGTCTTAATGGTCACTGTTGGTCTCTACAGTATTTCAACAGTTTAATTAGCCCAGTTTTATCCATTTTTAACTGTAGGTTTGCTGTGAGTGGGGCTTAATACTGTTGTTTTTATGAAAGCAAGTGGTAAAGTCTACACTAGAGGTTATTGTATTTTTTCCCATTTTAACTGTAGGTTTGCTGGGAGTGGGACTTAATTCTGTTTTACAGAATTTGTCTTTTTCTGAAAGCATATGGCAGCAAAATGTGTACTAGAGATTATTATGCTGTATTTTGTCACTGCAAAGGTGAATAAATGAAAGCGACAGGAGAGAAGCACATTGACTGTTAATCACACGTTGCTAAGCCACCAGATGGTACGAATATAACGTGGCAAAGTTCGCTGTGGTGTGGTGTCTTTTTCTTATGTCATATTGTGACCATGTTGTCACTCTGTTTCTCATCTTTTACATAGGATGCATCATCATCTGAGATTAAGAAGGCCTACAGAAGACTGTCTCTCGTCCTGCACCCTGACAAGAACAAAGATGAAAATGCTGAAACTCAGTTCCGACAGGTAAACTGATGCTCTGTGCGGCGAGCAAAACACTGAAACACCTTCTCTTACAGAAAACTACACTTTACCTAATGGGCTGCATGCTATATTACAAGACTTTTGACAGATGAATCAAAATCAGAAGACTTTATTGATCCTGGAGGAAACTGCTTATCAGACACACAAAGACACAACAATTACCAAGAACAATTAACAATTAAAAATTAAACTCTCCGGAAAATACTCTGAAAATGCTTTGGACTATGCTATATACACAAAAAGCTGCAGTCAGTAAGAGTTATTGTGACTTAAAGTGTATAGCAAGGAAAAGAGCATGCTTTAATGTTTTTTTTGTTGTTGTTTTTCCTGTTTTTTCAAATTCAGCTGGTTGCCATCTATGAGGTTCTTAAGGATGAAGAAAGGAGACAGCGGTAAGGGGACGGATCTCAATTGCTTTTTGTCTTTACTCTTGCACCTCCTAACAGTGTAGCTTCAACCTACAGTATATATGCTTCTAAAGATATTGATTGCGTGGGTCAGGTGGTTTGGAATAAGAGAAATGTATTCTAATGGGCAGTAGTTTGTAAATACAGGGTCCTGGTATAGTTTGTTAGTGTAGTTAGTTTAATACTCCTTTGTACTACTTTTCTGGTACTTTCTATGTGGTTTCTACTGTCATAAATTACCCATATTGCACCATATGTACTTCTTTTATTGTTTGTCAGTGTCCTGAACTTTAGTATTTGACTGTTCTGTCCTGCACTTTTAAACTGAGAGAGAACTTTTCATGATCCTCTATTGGTGTAATGTCAAAGCTGAAGTGATGCCCAGTGCTGAGGAGCTATATAACCCTCTAGCTAATGCTCGTTATTGGGCTTGTTGACGTTAGGCTCATGTAACTTCTCCAGAATGTCCCAGTCTATTAGTAGTACTTTTCTATGGAAATTATGCAAGCGTGTGTACAGTTACGTACGCCTTGCAATGGATGCACCTTGAAGTAACTGTATTTACTCATTACAAGGGATGTCTGAGTGCATATATACAGTCGAACGTAAAACCTTTTGTCAAATTATGTTTTTGCTGAAGCAAAAATAAGTACACAATCTGTACAGAGAGCACATTTTACTGCAGTTACTGTTCTTTTGCTGAATTTAACATATTGTATATCAAAACAAAATATGTGGCCTTTGCAAAAGTGATGGCACATTTTTATATATATATATAGTATTTATTTTAGGCTTTTCTTCACTCAGTATGTTAAACATATTTAATGCCATATTTAAGTTTGTTCCCTGGACATTGTTCTTCTGCACATTTTAATGCGCAATTGCTGTTCTTTTGCAGAATTTAAGATCTTGTAAATCAAAAAATGTGGCCTTTGCAAAAGTGAGATTTCAAATTTTTTATTTATTTTTTGTTTTTCCTCTACAATATGTTAAACATACCAAATGGTGCACTACAATTGAAGGGAAAATGTTATATTTAAGTTTGTTCCCTGGAGGTGGATGTGTCCTTATGTTTCTATGGACAAAACAAGGAATTTGATTCAAAATTAGAAAACTTTATTGATCCCAGAGGAAATTGCTAATGCTACGACTGCACAGACACACAGAGACAAGGACAATATAAAATATAGTATAGTTCACAATAAAAGTCTAAATAAAACTTTCCAGAATGACCAGGGGTATTCAATCCTTTGCATATGTATATAGTTTAACATCAAACGTGTGAAGTTTGACTGTGGGATAAATTTAATGGTGCTCTCCTTGCAGGTACGATGACATCCTGGTTAATGGACTGCCTGACTGGAGGCAGCCCGTCTTCTACTATCGGCGTGTGAGGAAGATGAGCAACGGAGAGCTGGGCTTCCTCCTATTCCTCATCCTCACAGTAGGCCACTATGCTGTGATTTGGTCCATCTATCTGGAAAAGCAACTGGTGAGCATAATTATTTCTCTGGAATTTGACGCATCCTTAAGACTAATGAACATGAACAATATCTGTCTCATCTTTGTCAGGATGAACTTCTTAGCAAGAAGAAGAAAGAGAAGAAGAAAAAGCAAAGCAGCAAGATAACGGAAGAACTGAAGAGCACTGGACAAGAGAAAAATGAGAGGTGCCATGCATGTATGACTTTATGATAACACACTAGTCAATGGATAAATGATTGACTGTGACTGTCATGTGGGATCAGCCTTCTTGTCCATAATTTTATGAAAAGCTTGAACAATTTTGCAGTCTTTGAGTGAATGTACTGACTTTTATAACCTCTTCTTAGTTCCTCACACCATGTTTTATTTTCTCCCTAGGTCTGATAAACCACACTGGCATGATATTTTGCCGCTCAAATTGAGTATCTGGCTGTACTACTCTTTGAAGTCCCTCCCACACGTTATACAGGTACTTCTCTACCACAACAAAGCTGCTGTTACGTGATGTTCATTATGCGTCTCTTTTTTGCATGATGCTGTAGTAGAAGAATGTTTGGTTACTTAAAGAACATTTCAGTAGATGGTCTAGAAGACTGATGTTTGGTAAAGTTTGGTATTTTTCGTGATAAAAAAACCAATACTAATAAAATCATCTGCTAATTGGCAGGTTTAGTAGGTACTTTCTTGAAACTGCTCTGGACACTGGGCCTTGAAGTCACCTGCTTTAGAGAACCAAAAACTGGACGTTTTATTTTATTTTATTTTGATTTTTTGATATTTTAATTTTAGGATGTGAAGCAGTACTACAAAGATTACAAAGAAATGAAAGTGAAAGAGAAAGAGCAAGCAGAAGCACTAGCAGAGCAAGAAAGTCAACAAAGTAAGAACCTCCTAAAGCACATTACATGATGTAAGCATATTTCATGTAGGAAGGCTTAAACAACAACAGTGGATTAAAAGGTGAATCTCAATGGCTTTAGTTAATTCTTTTGCAACTGCAGCATTAATTTCTGTAGCTACAGCAACACTACAGTAACTGAAGTTATTGTAGGATGTGGGAAAATCATACCTGTAATTCTTCCCCACAAGCTAATATATTCCCTACTGATGACTGGCATTTTTTGTGGTGGGTTTTTGCATCTCACCACCTTTCCATGCCCTCTGTATTCTAATACCTGAACTATTTTTCTTCAGCAATGTGGATCTGACCTAATGCACCCCAGAAGCCACCTAGTCCAATTTGAGTTCTTTCCTTCTTCTATATTTCATCACTTTTCAAAACACAGTCAGTTAACTGTTTGTACCACTTTTTAGTTTAAGACCTGAATAATCACAGATGTTGTTTCTCCTATGCAGGAGAGAAACGTCCGAAGGTGAAGAAACCTAAAGTGGAGTTTCCAATTTATGAACCCAGTGAAGCAGTTTTTGTGCCTGCATACGACCACGGAGCGTCCATTGAGGACATTGAGGATCAAATGGATGACTGGCTAGAGGACAGGAAACAGCAGAAAAAGAAAGTTAGTCCATTCAGTTGCACTGGTCATTTGACATATAAAAATGGGTTTGGACTTTTCTCAACTGAAAAGTAGTACTGATTTTGATAAGTAGTTTTCTGATTCTGATTCTGGGAGAAACTATTATGATTATTTTTCCAGTAATGTTTTTGTGGTGGTTTCAGACTCCAGAGTGGACGGAGGAGGACCTCAGCCTGCTGACTCGCAGCATGGCAAAGTTCCCTGGAGGGACACCAGGCCGGTGGGAGAAAATCGCACATGAGCTCGGCAGATCTGTTGCTGATGTGAGTGTTGGAGCAGCGCGTGCACAGTGTTTGGGCAATATGGTTGTGATTAGTTTAAATTATAAATTGATGTTTGATGGCAGAGCTGATATCTGAATTAATGCTGAGGGAAATGAATATTGGCAGAAATGAAGACATGCAGTATAGAGTGGGTGGGCTTGACTTCTGTAAATGACTTAGCTCTGAGAATATTAAGATGTTTATCATTTATAGGTTACGGCAAAAGTGAAACAGGTCAAAGACAATGTCTCCCACACTTCAGGTAGGTGCTCTTTGATGTGTGTTTCACTCACACTGAAGCTTTACAAGAAACTCCTAAATATTCATTAATAGACTTCATTTACTCTAATCTTCAAGCTCATTAATCAGCTATGAAGACTTATTCAGTATCTACTATGAAATATATGGAAGCAGTTATGAGTATGAACAACTTCTACAGTCGTTGACCAGCAAATAATTGCTCTTTTTCGTTCTCTCACATTTTTTCATTTTCATTTTTGTCTTTCATTTCTCTGTCATGCTCTCACTTGTTTTCCGTTTCTCTTTCTTATTTCCTTTCACTTTTTCTCTTGCTCCTTCCTTTTGTTTATATCTGTCTTTCTCTGTGCATTTTTTTTGTCTCTTTCTCATGCACTCTTTTTTTTTTTTTTTTTTTTTTCATTCCATTTTTCTCTCTCTTTTTCTTTTTCCGTTTTTCTTTTTTGTCACTTATCCTTTCTTTTCTCTGTTTCACTTTTTTCTCTCTTGGCTCTCTTACAAATTTGTGCTGTTTATTCTTTTTGCTTCACTGTATTTCTCTATATCTTTTCTTCCTCTCTCTCCTCTCTCAGGGCTGGTGAAGCTTTCTGAGCTGAAAAGTTCTGCAGTGGTTGGAAAGAGCTCCGTTCCCGACAGCCTGATGACTCAGAGGGAGGAGCTCGTTCTGCAGGGACCCTCGGAGCTCGATGCTGCTGGAGACCCAGAGAGCAAGACGGTGAGGAGGAGAGCCAGAAAAACTGCTGCAGGGGCCGCTGGGGCAGGAACAGGAGAGGAGAAGGTAAAGGGACGCAGGCAGAGAGACTTTGACCCCACGGCCGTGGACGAGGACAGCGAGGATGAGAAAAAGGCCTTGCCTGCTGTCCCACCAAAAGAAAAGCCATCTGATGACATTTGGACTCAAAACCAGCAGAGGCTTCTGGAGCTCGCCCTGCAGCAGTACCCACGAGGAACTGCTGAACGCTGGGACAGGATCGCTAAAGTGGTGCCTGGGAAGAGCAAGGTGAGTTGAAATAGGAGCTGTCCACAAATGCGTAGTACTATTGGAACAACAGGGATAATCATTTTGTTGGAGTTTCTAAAACTGAGAAAAGAAAAAAAACGGAAAACTTCAGTTTGCATTACGTATTTTTAATTTTTTTTTGTAGTTACATAGTTGCATAAATAATTTTGTTTACACTCTAAATCAGATGTTTTGAATCTACACTTTTGGATTTTTATGTCAAAAATGATAGACATAGCAAAAATACAAACACAAATACATACAGTGCAATAGTTAAGAATGTGTAGTTTAAACTGAATTTATCCATAAAGGTCTGGAATGGCTCCAAACAAGCTGGAGCTCACCTGATTCCATTCATTTAATCAGGTATTTTTCAAACAAGTGATCAGGTGTACTCCTACAGTGTTGAAATGAAAACCTGCAACCACATTGGCCATTAGTGGAAAAGACTTGACCCCCTTTTGTTTTGTGTTGTATTGGATTTAATTGTATCATGTTATATTGTATTATATTGTTTATATTGTCTCATATTATTTTATATTGTATACTATTGCTTTATATTGTATACTATTGCTTTCTATCATATTCTATTGCCTTGTTATGCTGTATTATATTACTCTGTAATGCATGTTGCATTAACTACCAGTTTCTTGATGCCGCTAATCATCACTTTCTGTGGCGTCCTCAGGAGGAGTGTATGATCCGTTACAAGCTGCTCGCAGAGCTGGTACAGAGACGGAAACAAGCCAAAAGCTGACGCTCCAGTCCTCCAATTCCTTCCCTCTGTAACTTCATTTCTCTGTCATGTGCCTTAGCTTTGCCAAAATCATGCTGTACATCGAGCTGGTCAGCTCACAAGCTGCCCAGTATGTTCTGCAGTACTTGGAAGCTTCAGTATTGGAGAAAATCCATCAATGGTCTGTATTATCTGAAAGTGCAGATGTGCTGAAAAATCAGTTTTATTATTTATTCCAAATCATTCTTTGCTGCAGTCTCTACTGATGTCTCAATGCAGTTTAAAGCACATCTTGCAACCTCTCTGTTTTCAGAGAGCCGTTATGTTGTTCATTTAATTCGTTTTAATCACAGTGTAATGAAACATAAAACATATTCAACCGATTTCTCCTGGCTGGTGGTGTCTCTGTTGCAGAGTGAACAGGAAGCTTTGCCACAAAACCTGTTAATAATCGTCATTTCCTGAAGAAGAATAAAGATTGAGAAATACTCGTAGCATAGATTTCCTTAGTAAACCTATTCAATCTATTCGAAGGTTGTTTTGCCCATCTGTGTCAGTACTGTGCAGTTAGAATTATGATTCATTTTCTTTTCACCCCTGTCTGTCGGTAGGAGGTGCACAGCACAAGTGAGAATTTTAGTCAGGTATCAGAGGTAATGCTTTAATTTTTCTGTGCATTTCATGCTTGTCTGTGATAACTTAAAGGAGAATTCCACCAGTTTTTTCAAAATTTCTTTTTAGTTATTGAGCTCTATTAAGTCTTTCAGAATGGTTTAATATAAAATGGTTCGTTGTAGAGAAACTTACTGACTTGAATTTACTGACCAGGTTCCCAACCTTTGTCTTCGGTCCCCCTGCACTACACATTTTAGTGTATTCCTGCTTTAACACACCCACTTTGGCCCCGGAAAGGCTTATTAATGAGCTGATTATTTGGCTTGGGTGTGTTGGGAGCAAGGAAAACACTAAAAATCTGCAGAGTAGATTTTACTACCAGTCAAACGTTTTTGCACAACCTCTAATATTTACTAAAATACACTCAACAACCTTTGCTAACAAATTTACACTATGTTCATCATTTGAGTACCTTTATTAGCCAGGAAACATTTTTATTCATCACTTCATCACCTACAAAAAGCCATCTAATATAATGTGGATCACCAGACAACTGTTAGATATTCAATGAGCTATTAACTGACAGCCAATGAGATGAAAAATGTGATGAGTACATTTAATGTTAAAGGACATTTACACACACATTTCCTATTACATATTTCATACTACATATACACATTTCATATTACATATTTCTTCTGTGTTATAAAGGAAACTTTGACATTTTCATTTATAGTTCACTCAACAGCTTTCCAGTGTTTAACAAGAATAAAAATCTGCAGTTTATGAAGTTACGTGGTAAAAAATGATTATTGTATGGAAAACTCTGGTAGTGTGTGCATTACAGCAGTGGTGATGGGATCCAGGGTTCAATCACACAAATGCACAGATCAGCCACAACATTAAAACCACTGACAGCTAAAGTGAATCACATTGATTAACTTGATAAAATGACTCCTGTCAAGTGGTGGTGGTGGCTTAGTGGGTAGGGTACTCTGGCCTCTGGACCAAGAGGTCATGGGTTTGAATCCTACCTTCAGTATACCACCACTGGGTTCCTGAGCAAGACCCTTAACCCCAAGTTGCTCCAGGGAGACTGCCCCCTGTAGTTAGGGAATGGAAGTCGGCAAAAATGGGCTAAAGAAGGACAACCAACAATAGGGTCATGGATGAATGGGGAGCTCTAGTACTTCAGGTCAAAAGGTAAACAGTCGTTTCTTGAATTTAATGTGTTGAAACAGGAAAAATGAGCAAAGGGTCTGTGTTACTTTGACAAGGGCCAGATTGTGAAGGCTAGACCACTGGGCCAGAGCATCTCCAAAACAGCAGGTGTTGGGGGTGGGCTAAAGAAGGATAACCAGTGAAAGGCAGCATTAGTCCTTCCAGTCTGATCTCACAGAGGAGTTTCTGTACCACAGACTGCTGAAAATGTTAATACTGGTTATGGAAATGACTCTGACTCTCAGCAGGACAATGTGCCCTTCCACTCTTGTTCAGCAATGGTTTGACAAAGAGTTCAAGGTACTGTCTTGGCCTTCCTAGATCTCAGTACAATCGAGCACCTGGGGAAGGTGCTGGACAAACTAGTCTGATCCATGGAGACCCAACCTTGCAACTTAGTGACCATTTTTGTCAGGTGTGACCACACCACACCACAGCACAATGTGAACAGTGTGAAATTCTTTCTCTGTATGTAACCCATTCACCAAGTGATGCAGGGGGCAGCCAGCAACGCAGTGCCCGGGGAACAGTGTGTGGGGACGGTGCCTTGCTCAAGGGTCCCTCAGTAGTGCCAGTGGCAGGGGCGACTCCAGGGGCAACTCAGGATCTGCTGTTGACGTCTTGGTGCAGATACGACAGCACCTTCAGAGGTCTTGTGGAGTCCATGTCTTGATTGGTCAGAACTGTTTTGGCAGCTCAAGAGGTCCTACACAACATTATACAGATGGTTTTAATGTTTTGGCTGTTTGGTGTGCTGCCGTTTATTTACGTACATGGGTATTCTGAGTTTTTATAATGTGTATTGGTAAATCTGAAACCATACGTTTTCCATGGACGCTACTTTGATGCCCTGCATGTACCCCTTCACCAGGAATACATTTAAAAATATACACTATAAGCCAAAACCTCTTCAAAACTGTAAACAGTGTTCACAATCACTGTAAACAATTCTGACTCTGCAAGTTTCTCTAGAATAGCGTGTTTCACGTCAACCATTCTGAACGACTCAGTTTACATCTCAACCATTTAATTATGCGGAAATAGTGAATAGTAAATAGTAGCAGTGTTGGTTCTAATCTCACATATGCAAATAATAGTTTTTTGGGGGTCTTTTGGTTTTATAATGAAATGAGAGGTTCAATAAGAAGTCTATGAATATGGTAACTGTGGTGAAACAATTTTAGTGCCCTTTAAATATTTTTTTTTGTTTCTTCTCACGCCTGTAACTCAAGAAACACGAGGTGTCGCCAGCTATATGAAATCTATATGAACACTTTTAAGCTGCTCACTCTTTCGAGAGTGGTTCCCACAGTGCTCAGGGGTGCATGTGGTCGTTTGTCTCTGTGGTTTTTGCTGCAATGAAAACTGAACCATCCTGCCTCTGCCGCAGCAAAAGCTCCTTTTTATAGTTTACAGCAAGTCATTCAGTGTCTTAAACCACATCGACAAACACATCTGGCCCTGAAAGATGAAGTGGATGCAGCTTGAGTGGGTTGATAGACATTTGGGGGATGTATTTATGGACAAGAATTCAGAGACCATTGACTTTTACTATATATATATATATATATATATATATATATAGCAAAATGTAA